>PVKB01002658.1:231976-261106 GCA_004027205.1 Ctenodactylus gundi | reverse complement strand
CTAGCCTGGGCTACATATTGAGTTCAGGACCAGCGTGGGCTATAGAACAAGACCCTGTCTCAAAAAAAAATGTTCAGAAAAAACATAAAGTATGGTGTTTCAAGTGTTTTTGAGTAAAATGAGGAGGTAAAAGTGCCTAGAAAAGTGATTTTGATATTGTTAGCCTTCATTATTTGGGTAGGGTTAGTATCAACAGTGTACTATTGACTTCAGTAGTCCTGATTACTTCCCACATTCTATTCTCATTACTTCGATTTCCTCATAGTAATAAAGAGCAAAGCTACCTACTAGTTTCCAGCCTGTGTTGTCTGTTTTAAAGAATAAATATGACATCAGTGGTCAACAGAAAAGCACACATCAGAACTACAATGAGGTATCACCTCACACTCACTATGATGACTATAATCAAAAGGACAAGCACGTAACAAGTATTGGCAAAAATTTGAGGAAATCAGAGCCCTCAGACCTGCTGGTGGGAATGGAAACCAGTATAGCCGCTTTGGAAAACAGTCAGCAGTTCCTCTGAAAGTGAAATTGTGTTATCATGTGACCCAGCAATTCCACATATAGGGTACCCAGGAAAACCGAAAACATATTTCTACATAAAATTCTGTCTACAAATGTTCGTTACAGTATTCACAACCAAAAAAGTAGAAGCAACTCAAAGGCCCATACCTTGAGGAATGGATACAAAATGTGTTGACTCTGTGCAAAGGAATATTATTTGCCCTTAAAAAGGAAAGGAAACTAGTCATACAGTACAACGTAGACACATAGATGAACCATGAACAGAGCAAGTGAAATGACCCGGTGACAAAAAAGACAGATGTTGTATGATTATGCTTACATTGAAGTATCTAGAGAGGTCAAGTTCGCACCTAGAGCCGATACTGGTTACCAGGACTGAGGAGGGGAAATGGAGTGCTTAACGATCAGGAACCTTCTTCTGGCAAGACAGGAAAGTTGTGGAGGTCTGTTCCACACCCTAGCACGGCTAAATCATCCACTTAAAAATGGCTGACAGTATATTTTGGACTCTTTTTATCACAACCAAAAAATATTAATGAAAATTTGAGAAAAACTGATAGAGCCATACAGTAGAATACTATTCAACAGTCAGAAGAACTGAAGTACAGATACGTGACCGTGAAGTGGATGAGACTTGGACATATTGTGTTAAATAAAAGAAGCCAGACACAAATGGTCACATGCTACGTGATTATGTGTATATAAAGTGTTCAGAAAGGAAACCCCATAGGGATAGAAGCAGATTGGCACCTGTCAGAGGCTAGGAGGAGGGGAGGCGAGGGGATTGGCATGAGATTTCTCTGAAGGAAAATGAAAATATTCTGTAACCGGTAGCAATAGCTCCACAACTCTGTATATTCCAAAAACCACGCGAGTATACACTTCAAAAATGTTGACTCTAATCCTCTGCATTCTCTTCAGATCATATAAATCTTTCACCTTTTAAAAATGGCGACTCTCACAGTGAGCAACTTACATATCAATAAAGCTTTTTTGTGTGATACTGGACTGAGCCCAGAATCTTCACACTGACCCATATCCCCACCCCTTTATACTATTAATTTTGAGACAGGATCTTGCTACTTGCTGAGACTGAGCTCAGACTTATGATCTTACCTCCCAGGCCCCGAGAGTGCTGAGATTACAAGCCAAACCACTGGATCCGGTATAAAACTGTTTTGTTTTGTTTTAAGTGGAGGTTAATATTTTTAAGTTTCACCTCACAACAGAAAAGAGGCAGGAAAATCGCTGTGAAACTCAGGAGCTGAAGTACTGAGCCTTCAGGGACAATTACCACCCTTCTCTCACTGCCTTGTTTTATTCTTTGGTTTCTTGCAAATGCCCTTTTTTCATAAATAAATAAATAAACTTCCTACTATTTCTTGACTAGACACTTGGTTTTAGTCACTCTTTCCCATCCGTTTTCTTTTGCTCTTACATAATTAACATCTGCACGTGAGGGCGATCTGGCTGTGAAGCTGTCACCCCATTGATGGCCAGGGTTGATTTGGCTGATCGGCTGGCTAGGCTGGTGTCCCCTTCCTCCCTAACTGTTCCATGTCCCTCCCGAAGCTGCACGCTTCACGACCTTCCCCGGTAGAGGAGGATCGTTCCATGGTCAAGGGTATAGGAGTAGCTGGCTTCCCTAGTAGAACCTCCAAACAAGTTCTGAACCTAACTAGCTTGTCCATATTAATCCTTCAAACTCTTGTGACTATTTACATTGTGAGTATTCACATAATTAGGGCAGTTGGTGCTCACCTGTGCCCAAATACACTGGTATGTATAGGGATGAAGACAAGGATGGTTCCAAGCGACTCTGGACCTACACTTGAGTCCTCGAGTCAGTTGCTTAATTGGGCTGGGGATGCAACCCACTGGTAGAGTGCTTGCCTAGCATGCTGCGGCCTTCAACATGCTTGCCAGCACCACAAATGCAAAACCAAAATTAATTAGGAACATTGTAAGGACAAAAGTTCAGAGAGTGTTGTGATTTTATCAATAGCAAAACAAGAAGACTTTTTTTCCCTTGTAGTTTTGGCAGCATTTGTAGCAAGCTACCACTGGATAGAGGGGTCAGATGACTCGTTACTGTGGATTTCTTGTTATTACTTCTTACTAGAATTTCAACAGGCAGAGTTAAATTGTTTGCTTAATTCTGCGTTTTAATTTTTTAAATGAAACTCTCCTCAAATTTTATTAAATTTGTAAAGATTTACAAAATCTACTGCAATACTCAAAGCAAAAGGTAGAAAGACTGGATATTTTATGATTTCTGAAAACAGAACAAGGGTGGAGTAGTAATGCCAGACCAGCCAGGGCAGAAGCCGCAGCCGAGATCCTACACAGCCAGCAAAGCGGCGGGAGAGACATTCTTCCAAGCAGAGTCATAGAAAGCTCCAAACTTGGTGTCCACTGATACCGAGGAAAGGAATGAACTGTGCGTAACTCAAGGACTCTTTTTCATTGACCTTCACTACTCGCTGTTTTGATCACCTACCAGCCATACCTGGTCATCACCAAGGCTGCACCACCTGAAAAATCACTATGTAAATAAATGATACTTCCAGAAATGACACTGAACCTGGCAAATGTTAGAAAGAATATTCAGGTCAAGATTTTACATGAAAAAATGAAGATAATTGTCCAAACACAAAATTGCCCAACCATACATTGGTCAAATAAATTGTGGCATGTCTGTGCAATGAAATTCTGCCTATCTAATTAAGGTTTCTGTTATTATTGTTTAGCTATTTGGATGGAGTTGAGCCTGATGGCACAGACCTGTAATGCTAGCACTCTGGGAGGCTGCAGTATGAGATCATAAATTCAAGCCTAGCTTGGCCAGTTTAGCAATTTAGTGAGATTCTCTCTCATAGGAGTGGAATCACTGCTGTGACTTTACCCAATGATGTAGTTTAAAAAATTTTGGCACTGGTTTGTAGGAGGACTTTCGAAAAGTTTGAGGACCTTATGATGCTGTCAGCCAAGCTTGATGGGAGATTCTGGTCAGAGTTCAGAAGACCAAGAAGGCTGAAGGAGTATAAAAGCCAGCTCAAAGAGTTTCAGATGGGAAGGAAGACTTTATTTATTGGCAATTGGTCTAGAACCCGTGCATGCTATGCTTTGATTAAAAGTGTGTCAGCATTTGCTTTTCTCCAGAAACTCTGCTTAAAACTGAGATTAAGAGTGGTACACTAATTGGTCTGGCAGAGGAAATCTCAAACCAACCCAGTGTTCACAGTGTCACTCAAGTACTCCTTGCAGCTTTTAGCCAACTCTATGGTGAAAGGCAGAAAAAATGGCTAAAAAACCCCACAGATGTAAAAGGTTCTCAATTTTGCCTGACTGAAAGGGCCTGCAGAGGTAGGGCAGAAGAGCACGGGGGAGTGAAAGTGTTAACCAATACAATGGTGTATTCACCATTGCTGGCCACCCACATATGGACTGTGACACTCTGACCTAAAAGCTAAAATAAATCCTTGTCCCTTAAATTGTGAATGTCAGGTGTTCTGTCCAAGAAACAAGAAAGTAAATACGACAACTGCAAATAAATTTGATTCCAATTATGTGCAGAGGGGCAAAGAAGAAAGATAGGCAGCGTCATGAGTGGGCGGTGTCCGTTTTTTCCATGCTAGAGTTGTACCTGGCAACTGTGGTCCCTCAGATAGTTTCCGAGCGGATGATTGTGCACCGAAATGTTCATCATGTTTATCACCAGGTAAGGAAATGTAGGTGACTATTGTCTAAAGTAGACACACGTTTGTTATGTTAGAAGAGGAATGTTATTTACAAAACAGAACGATTTAAGTCAATTCTTTAGAAATGCAGATACTTTCATATAACTGGCACGTTGTCCCACAATTTTGGCTCTTCTCAAGCATTACCCAATGAAGTGATTTCCTCCCCCCGCCTCCCCACCAGGATGGAATAGAACTAAGTCACTTTAAACCCTCCGGATCCAGAAGTCTTTCATTCTTTTCATTCATTCTCAACTATTCTATGTTGTCTGGGCAAGACAGCAAGTGCAAGGCATGGAAGACACAAACAATACCAGACTTGGGTTTCTCTTACAAAAAAATAAAATAAGGTTATGTGAGGGGAAACATCTGGAGTGGAGAGCACTGGATGCTTTAAGTACTTCCGGGTAATTTGGAGCAATCAGGAAGAGCTTCTAAGAGGTAGAGATAAAGGGCTTCCTCTTTACTAAGTAGTCAGCCCTTGCCAGCAGCGGGGAGGAATGGATGTCCACTAAAAAGCACAGTAAAGCTAAAAGCCACATGGTGGGAGCACCCACAGGGTGAAAGTAGAGCTTAAGGAAGTTGGTGAGGGCCATGCAGGCAATGCATAAGTCGCAGTGAGGTGCTTGGACCTAACGTTGAGTGCAGCAGAAGCCACTGAACTATTTTAAAGAGAGGAATAACAGAGTCTAAGTTATGTTCTTAAAAATTCTGAGAACCTTTCTATTTATAGGATGTGTTTAAACTGTGTCATAGAATCTTCTACCTCCAATAGCTAATAAAATGAAGAAAAGCTTTGTAAAAACCCAAAGGTATATATATTTAGCAAAAATCAAATCATAGGAGGCCATTTTTTTTTCTGAGCCAAGATCTCATGATGAAGCCCAGGCTGTATACTCTTACCCTTCACTCCAGACAGAAATAGTGCACTTTTTTGAGTGTCGATGTTAGCCACAGTGGAGTGAGGAAAGGTGTGGAGGCTGAATCCTTCTGAGGGAAGTGCAGGTTCAGAACTAGACACAAGAATGGAGAAAAGGTCCCAAGGCCCAGACCCTCCTAGCAAAACTGATAAGACCAAGGAGAGAATGTCAGTGGAGAGAACAACCAGAGAAGCGGGAGATGTACGAAAAGAATGCGACACTACGAGTATCGGAAGAGGAGTGGAGTGTCAACGGCTGCTGGGTGGTTGAGTAAGTGAAAACAAAGGAGTGGCCACGGAATTGGCAAAATAGAGTTTGTAACTTGAGAGGCAGTTTCAGTGGAGTGGAGCGGATGGAGTCAAGAATGAATTTGGTCGAAGATTTTTAGTATCCAATAAACAAAAACAAACCGGTTGCTTAGGAAAACTGTATTTCTTCTACACGTCGAGACCAGAGATGTTTTTCCTTGGGACCTCAGGCTCAAAATGTAAGGTTACACATGACATCACAATATTCTCAGCTACATCTCTACGACAAACACATCAAACTTCATAGAAATGCCTTTCAATTTGGGGCATCGGAAGTAGAATGAAAAGTTTTCTTGGTCTAAGAGTGGAGCTCTGTGATTAAAATGCTTGCCTAGCATGCACAAGGCCCTGGGTTCAATTCCCCAGCACCATATAAAGATTAGCCAGGCATGGTGGTGCACACCTGTTGTTCCAGTTCTTGGGAGGCTGAGGCAGAAGGATTGCTATGAGTTTGAGGCTAGTCTGGACTATGTAGTGGGTTGGCTTCTCTAAACCTTTCTGAAACTCAGTTCCAAAGGCTTCTGAACCACATGATCTAGTGCAATCACATTAATGACCCCCTTTCCCCAGTACCAATGGTTTTAGTGTATTAATCAGCTTTCCTCTTATTGAGACACAATGCCAGATACCCACAACTGAAAGGAAGAAGAGTTTAATTTTGTTCACAGCTTTTGGACACTCAGTTCATGGTTGGCTGGCTCCCAGGCGGAAACACGAAGGCAGACGGCCACAAGAGAGCAGGGTATTTGGCACGAGGTGGCGGGAGGCAGAGCAGAAAGGAGTGCCTGAGAGGTGAGAGTGAGGGTGCAGGCAGAACCCCAAGCCCAGAAGTATGTCCCACCAGTTCCTGGATGGAACCCAACGTCAGTCAAGTTACACCCCACCCCGATTGCCACCACACTTAGTTTACTGGAATACGATTTTTCTGTACAATTGTTTCATATGATAACCATAAAAGATCATTGAAACAAGCTATGTTCCTTTCAGTTGGAAGGGTCTCTCAATATTGAGACACTCCATTCCTGGAAAAGTTCTAGACGTGTCTTAAAAAGTCATTTTGTAGTAATTATAATCTAAACACATAAAATAAGCTAAGCATTTATTTCCAGGAGCTGACGGGAACATGAAATTATCAATTAACTCTGAACAAAGGTATTGCTAAGTGAGAGAAAAAACTCACCAGAGGGTTGTTTTTTGTTTTTGTTTTTGTTTTGTTTGTTTGTTTTAATCTCTGAAAAATTTGAAGGCGAAACCAACTGGAGAAGAGGCAGCTTTGAGAGTCCCTAGAAAATTTGTTGACTGGGGGCACTTCAAGTACAGTGTTTGCAGCTTCCACTTTGTCATTTTTAATATAAATATTGAGCTCTCAGTAACCCGTTCTGCTCTGACACAAGCCGGAGTCCTTGGACTTACTTTCTCTTAAGCCAATTTTGCAGAACTTGGTTTTTTATATATCCCAGGAATATCATTCTACTTTCTACTAATCTCTTAAAGCAATTAATTTAAAAACTAATTAGTAATAAATTAATATCATTTTAAGATGATTCATATCATCTAACTGTATCTAATTTTTTGAGATAGGGTCTTGCTCTTTAGTACAGGCTGGCCTTGAGCTCAAGCACACAGCAATCCTCCTGCCTCAGCCTCCAGAGTGCTGGGATTACAGCTGTGCACCACCACTCCCAGCTTATGTGGCGCTAGGGAATCAAATTCAGCCTCCTAGCTATATTCTAACAATAAGAGAGCAGGCTGTGAGGAGAGATTAATGGGAGTCGTGGTTTCTAAATAGCTCTGAGTCATGGGCAATGAACACCCTCAATCTTCAGTACCTACATCTGTAAGATGGGAACAGTGATAGTGTATTCTTTATGGGGATATTGTGAAGAGAACATCTGACTTTGAGCATCTGGAACTTTAAGGAAAATCCTAACATTAAGGTTTAAGAATCCTTCCTGAAATTGGGGACTAAAGAGTACAAAGGGTATTGTCCACAACTTAAGAGAGGAAAGCTATTTAGCTCACAGTTTGGGGCAGTCTCACACAGTCTATTCACGGAGCAGCCAGCAATGGTCAAGGCGTACGGCAGAAGCTGGAGAACTACTCACAGCACCGCACACAGAAAGCCAAGTGAAGCAGGAGCCAGTCGGGAGGCTCGGTCAGAAGACTTGCTCCAGACTCAGACAAGGCCACAGCTTTCCCAGCAAGAATCGGTAACAGTGTTGCTTCTTCCTTCTTTTACTTAGTCCAACCTGCTAGTTAGGATCCCCACACCCGGGGTGGGTGCCCCTGCCTCACTTCCTGGCCCGCAAGTCAACAAGTAACACTCCTGAAAGCTCTGCCCTGGTGCCTCCCAGGCTCAACAAGTTGACACAATATTTCCAGGTCAAATTCCAAGTATCTGCCACTTCTAGCTAGGCCTTACCTCCCAATAACACGTGACCGATTCCACAGTTGTCCCACTATGTCCAAATACACGAGGCTTCGGGGAGACATTCCAGCTCCAAACCAGAGCGGGTATTAGATAATCCATGATCTGGTTCCAAGATCTTCTAGATAAGGAGCCAGCCGCTTTCCTGTCCAATGTGTGCTGTAACAACCTCCTTTCCCCACAGGAAAGTGGATTTGAAGTGAAGGGTCTCTGTGTGGAGTGTTGTGCAGTGTTCTGGAAGAGAATCACTCCAGTGGTTTCTTACTTGGAAGATGAGATTGAGATTTTGGTGGAGTGTATAAGACCAACATCTTTTTAGCCCAAGCAGGTATCACAGCAGTCACCAGCTTTGCTCTGTTGCCTTAGAACTCACTACCATCGAGAAGGAGAGACACTGGAGAGTTGCTATGCGGTAGTGCCCAGGCTCTGGGGGCAGAGTATCCCCTTTAGTTCCAGGATTTCAAGATATGGTGGATGGATCAGCCTGTGAACAGGGATGCAGGAGTACAGTGGAAATCAGAGGAGGAAGCTGACCACCAACCAACAACACATACTGCCTCATCAGGCCTGTACACCCCTGATCTACAGAGGGGCACAGCCTCTTCTAGTCCAGACACAAGACAACAACATGGCTTCCCTCTCAAAGGAGAATTAGGGAGGGGTGTGAGAGAGAAGGCCCACCTCCTTTGTTACCCTCCTAAAACATTAGAGCCTCAATTTTTTAAAAAAGTGTATATAGGTTTTTATAACAGAACTGAGGTGGGTATTTTTAGTAATATGAATTCACTGCTGCTGTGCTTTAGAATTAAGACTGTGGTTAAGGGAGTTGCTCATCCAAAAGGGATCAGAGAGGTTAGCAGAACACAGCTAGAAATCAATTATTGGAAAAATAAGCCTGTCATAATGTGCACTGAGGACTTAGAATTCCACACATAATTATTTGTAGTTATCTGAAAACTAACCTCCCCTTTTCTAGCTAGTCACTGTCTATCGTAACTGGATTTTGAGTTTACATTATCTATTTTGAAAATATTTTTAGATCTTTTAATAAATTTCTCTCCACATCTAATCCTAAAAATAGGACCTAAAACGCTAAAACATGAGTAGAAACATACATTCTTATTTTCTTCCTATTTTATCACAAAGATTTCCAGAAAAGCACATTTTTAATAACTTTCTCATCTTATAATTGTAATACAGATTCTTTCCAAGAGTAGAAACTATATAAAGGAATATTATAGTCACTTGTATTTTCCCACTAGAGTCTTCTTAATACTTGATGTACATTATAACTGTGAATATAGGCATACATACATTGACATTGGTATTAAAAAATAAAGATGTGTCAAGTCAAACCACACAAACTACTTTAAACTACTTTACTAATTGGTTTTTGTTTGTTTTTATCTTTGGCACCTAGTAGGGTGCCTGGCACCTTGTAAGTTTTCAATAAATATTTGTTGAATAAATGATTGAACGTATTATTCCCATGGTATTAAGTGGTCTTCCTCACCCCTGTGCTCTGACATCATTCTTAGCTGTTGCGTAGAATTCTGTTGTGTGAGTCGCCATAATTTATCTAACCAGGCCCCAAAGAGCTGAAGGACAACCAGGCTCTGTGGTGGGTCCAAAGATGCCCCATGCGCCATTCCTTCAAGGGGGCCTGCTGCCCAGCTGCTGGGTACCAGCAGCCTCCGGCCATCAGCCACTTCGGGAACCGCCTCAGCCACAGAAGCTGCCTTCCCTGTGACCCATTTGTAAGAACAGAGGATGGAGGGGCCCAAGGCGGAACTCTAACGGGCCTTCCTCCTCCAGAGGTTCCAGGAGAGAAGGGGCGTCTTTCCCACCCATACTGTAGCTTAACTCCCCTTTCTGTTCTTTGGGTATTCACCTCAGAGCCCTCTCTGAAAAAGACGCTCTACTCCAAACTCTGTCTCTGAGTCAGCTCTGGAAGGTCACCAGCAACAGAGACGACCCGGGCCTTGAGGAACTCCCAAACCTCTTGATTAAAGCACTTGGCAAAGTCTATCCCTGCCGCTTCCCCGTTCCTTCTACGATAGGTGATGACGGGCTGTGTCCCTGTAGTGGACACCTGGGGCTCTGCATGGCACACAGCGGCTCCAGAGGAATGGGAAGAAGGCCAGTAATTGCGCGAGCCTTTCTCTGGGCCTGCGTCTTCCCCCATCTGATGTCCCCAGATTCCTCGCTCATTCATCACCTACAGCGAGGGTGACTTGGGCCATGACCCGCCCGCTCTAGCCGGTGCAGCTTACAGAAACTGCATATAACCCGGACAGCTTAGCAGGATCAACATCATGAATTTTGGGGTATTTTCGAGACAGGGTCTCACTCTGTCCTGCAGCCCGGATCAGCATCATTATAAGTGAGGTGCAACGTGCCTCTGCACACCCAAAGCGACTGAAAAGAGACGCCTGGAGGTGCCTCCGCGGCCGGGAGCACGGGAGGCAGGCTCGGGCAGGGTTCGGCCCAGGGCGGAGGCCCCCTCCCGGTCCCTCGCCGCAGGTACAAAAGCTGCGCGCAGTGGGGCGCCTGGGAGAGGGCGCCGCGGAGGAGGAGGCTGCTCTGTGAGTACCGTGCCCGCCTGGCTCGCCGGGCGCTGGGGCGCGGGGGGCGCTCTGCGGGCGGGCTGCTTTCGGGGAAGGAGCCAACCCACCAGGCCTGGGAACGTGGGAGAAGTCCCACCCGTCGGGAACGGCGTCTGCCGCTTTCCGTGATTTAGGCGCTGTGATCTCCCTCCTCGCTCCGAACTGTGCAAATCCTTTCTCACAGCCTCCTGTGACCACCTACCCAGATCGCAGGACTGACAGTAAGATTCGGGGGTGATGTTTGGTTTCCCCTTACAGAAAGACAAAGGAACATCCCAGAGACCAGGGAGCCACGGTCTCCTAACTATGGACAGATCCCTTGCCGACCACCAGCTCCCTGGGGCAGTCAGAAAGCAAACTGTACAGAAACAGTCTTTATCTTTCTTAAACTTCAGTCCTCCTTTAGCCTAAGAAAGAAGGCGTCCTGGTATTGTTAGAAAGTATTCGGCCTTGCCAACTCATAATGGGATTTGTGGAGTAATTTATTTGTGGTGCTTCTCTGCAAACAGTCTACTTAATAAACGTGTCGGTTGAAATAAGTAAGCAAGTTAGGTTTATCTGCACGGTGCGATTTGCACATAACTTACTTTCACTCTTCACTCACAGCTCCATCCACTAGGACCCACAGATCCTGAGCGTGGTTCTTTGTTCTAACATTTTTTTCCCATATGTGTGTGTTTGTGTGTGTGTGTGTGTGTGTGTGTGTGTGTGTGTGTGTGTGTTTGTGTGTGTTACATACAAGGGTTACATTGGGCTTGAGTATTCTGTGCACATATACATCGCGTCAACATTACCATCCCTTCCCTCCCTCTTCTTGGCCCCCTCGCCCCCACTCTATACAAAATACAAGTTTTAAGTAATGTTAGTATTAATTTATATTCATATTTTGCAATTATGTTTATAAGCCTAAAACCTCACTTCTAACTAGCTTTAAAGGTTTTTAACCAATGACCCCAGAGAAAAAGTGACAACAGCTAGAGGAGAATGAGCTGAGAAAAAAAAGTAGGTTAGTAATCAGTGAAATATGAGTAAATAAGATACAAAAGTTAGGAAATTCTGAAATAACTAGATTTGCCTTCATGTCTGTTGCTTTAAGTATATTTATGTGGTATAGATATAAGTTCATTTAATGTAGTGATGTGGTATAGTTTTAACTTTGTTTTGTTGTAGCAATTCACTTATTAGGTCACTAATGAAAGTGTATCCTAAGGAAACTGATTGATGTAAAGATAACCTTGTGAATGTACAAATATGCACCTTCCAGTATTCAGCTAAGGCAAATGAATATTATTAATTTTTTCTCTTCTTTCCCAAATTAACTAGTCTTTTGAATTACATGCTTATAATTATTTTCTAGTGTGCGCTAGTGGGTAAGGTCAGGTTTAACAATAACAACAAAGTCGTAGGAAAATATGGGGAAAAAAAACTTGTGGTGAATATCCCAATAATGGGATTGGTTGGATTCAGAGAGGAGATATCAAGATTTGACTACTGCGAACCCATTAGAGGAATAGGAAGCTGAGGTAGAGTGGTGACTTAAGTGAAATGACTTTGGCACAGAAGATTAATATGTTAAACCCTGTATGGTTTCTCGGACTTGGAAAACCCAGAACACAGACATTCTTTGGAACCATACGAAGTGATAGCCAGAGCCGGGGGAAGGGACAGGGAGGGGGTGGGAGGGTAGAAGATGGGAAGGAATTGTGAAGTCGATGTGATACATAGATGTACGAAACACCCAAATTCATTGTAAATACTATGTATTACATTTGTACATTAATAAAAATAGTGGGGAAAAAACAAGCAAACAAATAAATAAATAAATTTACTATCTATTTCAAAATCCTAAAAAAAGTTTTTAAGACATTTTAGTATTCATATTAATGTTAGTGCCTTTTGAAAATTAATGATAATGTTTATTGATTATTTCTTGCCTAAGGAGAGGTGGTTAGCACAATAGGAGAAAAAAATCACTTTGGTTTTTTTAATGTGCGTACATATTTCAGTTATGTGTGTAACATAGGTTATGTGGTTGTCAAACTTTGTAAGAAGAGTCTTTCCTTTGACTAATCTTCTCAATAAGAAGAAAAAAACCTGTTTTGACTTCTGCCTACAATAGGCTGCTTGCTGTCTGCTATAATAAATTTAACACTCACCACACCTATTTTTTAACTAACTGGGGAGATTCATAGACTTTTAGGTGCAAAAGGAAACATAGACACCATGTAGCCTAGGAAATAAACAAAATGTCAGAATTTCCTCATTACATACTGTCTACATTCTTAACCAGATCAAACACCAGTGGACTCTAGAATCTGCTGTACCTGTTGTGGAATCTGGGTCTGATGACCATGCAGGTTGCCCACAGCCCTGATGGGACACCGTACCCTCCCTGAGACAGAGACCAGATCCACACGGAGATGCCCAGATCTCACCTGCCCCACAGAATCTCTACCATTGTCCTGCCCCAGGGCTGAGCATCCCCCTGGCATGGCCCATGACCGTGAGCACCTGAGCTGTTGCACACAGCTAGGTCCTTGCTTTTGGGAGGTGGGTGACAGCAATCCTCACAGAGAGGACCCTGAACCACGGGAAGCGCTGACCAAGAGAATGTTCTGTGACATTGAAAATATTCTAGACAAAAGCCACTACCACATGTGGCTATGGGATGCCTGAAACATGGCTGGAGCAACTAAAGAACTGAATTTTTTCTTTACTGAATTGAATTTATTTGACTTCAAAGAGCTATTAGTTACCATATTGATCAATACAAAGAGAGTTTTAAAGGAATAGACAGACAGGCAGGTAGATAAGGTACTGGGTGCTCTGAGTTGTGGGTGTCACAACAGTGGGAGTAAGCTGTTCTCACCACCATCAGAGAGACTCGTCCTGCCCTAAGTTAAGCAGATTATCAAATATCCTGATCTAAATCTCCACACCCCTCTTTGTACCCTAAGTCATCCATCTCTCTGCCCTTGCCCTGGGCTTCAGCACATTGCATTCCTTGCTTGCCCCTCTCCTGTTTCTCCTTTTTTCTTTTGTTCATTCGAATTTCTCTAGCATGAGTAGAACTTGAGGTGTGGTTTGTGTGCTCTCTGATGAAGAAAAAAACCTTGGGTGAGGAAGAAAGTCAAAGTCAATGGACTTGAAAAAGTGATCTCATGCTTGGTAGGAGAGTCTTCCTTCTTCTTTTAAACTGGTTTGCTTAGTGACCAATTGTTTTTACACCTATTCAGTGTGTCTGGAAACATCAACATTCTGGATATGAATAATTTTTATAAGAAAACAAACTGAATGGAGGCATAGGGAAAAAAAACAAGAAAGATATCTCCAGCCTTTTAAAAATCTGTACTTGTCAAAGCAAAGGAACTCCCAAGGTGTTGAGCAATCTACTAGACCATGGGGTGTGAGCTATTCCTTTACATGGAAAACACTTCAGGCGAGTTGTTCACTGAAGTCTGCAGTAATATGAATTCTTTTAAATTTAATATGAATGTACTACTGATTCAATAACGTAATTACATACAATCGGGGGATTTGCGCCCACAAACATCATGTTCCATTGTGTTCCACATGTTCTTTATCCATGCCTCTGTTGATGAGCATAGAGGTTGTTTCTAGGATTGCAGTAATACTATTTCTAAAGTGGACAGTCACTTCTCTGATCTCAGTCCACAGCCAGTACCCACTTTTTAAATTCACCTAAACCCACTTATTTTCTCTCTTGCCCTGCCATGTGACGGAAAAAGTATTAGAATAACCTGAGAAAGTTTGAGAAGACCACGCATTTGAAAGACCCCTACATCCTGTGGGCTAGATGGGAAGGCAGGAAGAGAGGACGTACCCCATTACTGAGACCTGGCTTCCGTCCACACACAGAGCTAGTGTGAAGGGTTGACTACACAGCCTCTCAGTCTGTAGCCAGGAGGGCATGTGGCCAATAATGGCCCCAAGATAAGTGATACCTTAATTTCTCCCTCATTATTATATATGCCACTATATACTATTCACAGTAAGACAAAAACTTCCAAAATGTAATCATTCACTTCTAGGTGTGACACTCAACCTGAGAGCTTATAATTTTGCTTTTTAATGTAATTCTCTGTTAACTTAGCTTTTTTCTGTTCCTTTGTTGGTTCAGAATTAACTTATTAAATTCGGTAAAGAGGTGACAAAGTACCAGGCTAGGTTGGAAAGGTAGCGGCTAATATGCAAACAATTTTTTATAATATTCTTACATGCACAGCAACTTTTGGGAGACCTAGTAGATTCTAGTATACACAGGTAGCAACAGCATTCAAAATACAAGGAAAATTTATGAGAACAAAATGCTTTAAATCACAAATTTTAATAATGAATATCTCTTCAAACTAGGAAATGACTAGAATTGTTCAATCTTGCCCTCAAACATATTTCTTCATAGATGGAACTTCTGTACTCTACAGTGTTGTGAGAACCTCTGCTTTAGAAAGTTTACTTGGGGGCTGGAGGAATGGCTTAGCAGTTAAGGAGCTAAGTACCTGAGGTCAATTCCCTAGCACATAATCTGGGCGTGGTGGCACACGCCTATAATCCCATCACTCGGTAGGCTGAGACAGGAGGATTGCTGTGAGTACAAAGCCAGCCTGGGCTCCATAGTGAGTTCAGGACCAGCCTGGGCTACAGAGCAAGACCCTGTCAAAAAAATAAATAAATAAAAAAGAAAAGAAAAGAAAAAGAAAAAAGAAAAGAAAGAAAGTTTACCAGGATGTGGAATATTGGGAAGAAAGGGTAAAATGTTCTCAGGAGACACAGAAAATGGTCATTTTTTAATGCTATTGAAAACATAAAGCAACCTAAATCAGAGGAAGGGATGGAGGGGAGAAAGAGAGAGAGAGAGATCTTAAAAAGTTGGCTCATCTGATTTTGAGGACTAGTATGTCTAAAATTTATAGGTCAGCAACTTAAAAACTTAGGGAAGAGTTGATATTGCAGTTTTAAGTCTAAACTTTGCAGACTGAAAGCTTGGTCCAGGTAAAACTATCTCGTTGCTGTCTTGGAATAGAATTGCTTCTGCGGGAGGCAACGCTGGAGTTTGATCGTAAGGCCTTCAACTGATTGGAGGAGCCCCTCCCACATTATAGACAGTACTCCTCTAATTTAAATGTTACCCACATCTAAGAACGATCTTCACAGCAGTATAGAGACTAACATTTGAAAAAAAAAAAAAACTGGGCACCACATCCCAGCCACGCTGACCCATAAATCAGTTATCACAGGGTGATTGTTACAGTACTTCCTTATTAGGCAGTTAACACAGAACTCAGGAGGCACAACCACTACCTGGCCCTAGAGAACAGCAGGTTACATTCTCTCTGTATGTAGATGAGAACCCAACTGTTCCTTCCTTCTTCTGTTGTACTCATGCCTGTCCTTTCTGGAAAGGTCAACAGACTCAGAACGGCAACTATCAGTCTTGAAGTTTGTCTTTGTATTTTTTAACCCATAAAGGGTCACTAGTCCGTCCGCTCTTGTGCACGGGCATTTGCTAGCCTTCACAGCAACCCCGCCGCCTGCCCTCCTGTGCACGAGGCAGTCAGCCTTTCCTCGCCATCCCCCAGACGTGTATGACAGAAGCACCTATTTTCCAGGAGCCTTTCCTAAGCGTCTTCCATTCACAGGAACAGCAGTAGCGCACCAACTCACACACTGCCACCAGAGCTTTCCAACTGTACTCTGTGTGGCCACTATTCCCTGAATAACCTAATCACCTTCCTAGCTCAGTCACTTCCCCGCGTCTCCTTTTCCATTAGTTCCAGGACGTGAGTGTCGAACACTGGGGTTCTCTGGATCTATGACCCAGGGAGTCAGTGGAGCACAGGCTTTGCAGGCCCAGCCTTCCCGCTCCTGTGCTAGCCAAAGACGCACCATGTTGATCTGCTTTCACGGGGTAGCGTTCCACACTAAAGTCATATTTCCATATTGCCTTTGAAAATAATAGCTCTATGGGCTGGAGGAATGGCTCAACAGTTAAAGCACTTGCCTAGCAAGTGCTAAGTCAAGTGCTAAGCACCCGAGTTCGATTCCCCAGCACCACATAGGCCAGGCATGGTGGCACATGCCTGTAATCCAGTATTTGGAAGGCTAAGGCAGGAGGACTGCCATGACACCTAGGCCAGCCTTAGTAAGTTCAGGACCAGCCTGGACTACAGAGTGAGAACCTGTCTCTAAAAAATAAATAAATAATTTTTTAAAAAGGAAAATACAGCTCTATGTTTTAATAAAAATTAAGTCACTGCTTTAGGTGCCTTCATCTTTTCCTGGATTATTACTGGTGTGCTTCAAGAAACAGGCAGAAGTAAAGAAAATTAATATTAGATAACTCCTATCAGAACTTCACATATATTCCATTTAATTTTCATAATACCGCTTGAAGCTATGTATTATTATTCTCATTCAGAGATGAAACTCAACAAGCTCAGGTAACTTCCTAGGGTCATGAAACTATCAAGGGATAAAGCTATGACTCACGCGCCGGTCTTTGCAAACCCCGCATTCCACTTCACCGTGTTATCTAGCCCATCCTACAATAAGCTCTTAGGCAAATCGCAAACTCGTGTACTTATTCGTTCATTCAAATAATCATTTATTTATTTACTTTATCTCTTTAATTATCAAAATAATTGAGGGTCTACTACGTGTCAGGCACGGTGCCCTTCGGACCTCGCTAGGTGACTGTCACAGGGTCCCTCTGCCACCTGTTTTGGAAATTCCTGTAATAAAGTGCTGGAAGCTGTTCATAGGTTGATACCAAGAAAAAGGAATGCAGAAAGGAACTGCACAGACGTCTCTGTGGAGTAATTTCTGTGACAAGAAGAAAGGGGCCTCCGCCTGAGGGAAAATGTCAGTAGCCATCTCTGCATCTCCTGCAGTCTGGAGCAGAGGCCACGCCAGAGGGATGAGGCCCAGGGCGGGAGCTCATTGTTGAAGAATGCTAGAGGAATGTAGGGCATCCCCTCCCACACAGACGTGCAACTTGGTACCTGACTCTGGTCACACCTCAGTACAACTGGGAGGCTTTTTCTCTTTGCCCAGAGGGATTTTTCCCCCATGAATTCAATCATGGACTATAAGCACAATGGGTGACTGAGTGTGAGTCCTCCAAGGCCTCTAGCAGAGAAGCTCCTGAGCAGGGACCAGGGGGAAGGAGGCAGAGGGAGCCCTTGGCTGTGGGACCACTAAGCATCAGAGCCTTCGTTCTGTGCCCCAAGGATCTTTAACGCACAAAGCAAAACCACAGTCTTTGCCCTTGCCCTTCTGAAAATGTCCCCAGACTTTGTTAGTAATTTTTCATGTTTATGAGTAACCTGAGCGTTTGTCAACCACTTCTGTGCTCTGTATCTCACTTGGTGATCATAACAACACCATTAAACCTATTCCATTCTACTCACTTTATCAATGAGGCAGTTGACTCCTTGTTTACAGGAGGAGTCTTGCACAGAATTACACAGTAAAGGCAGGGCAAAAGTAGGACTTGAACCTGGCATTCTGATACCACGTCCAGAAAGCTCACCCTTAGACCCCAGCCCGTAGACTATGTATTGTGAACAGTAAGAGGGCACAGGTCAGTGGATAAAGGGCTTGTTTGGCAAGCACAAGGCCCTGCGTTCAATTCTCTTATCACCACATAAACTGAGTATGGTGGCACATGTCTGTAATCCCAGCACTTGGAAGGCTGAGACAGGAGAATTGCTGTGAGTTTTAGGCCAGCCTGGGCTATATAGTGAGTTCAGGACCAGACTGGACTACAGAGTGAAACCTTAAACAAACAAACAAAAAATAAATAAAAAAGAAAGAAAAAGAAAAGAAAAGAAAGTTTTGCATTTGCTCCCTGACATTTGTGGCTCCTTGAGGGATTCACTAAACATCAACCTAGTCTAAAATACAAATGGCCAAGGAGAACCTGCTGACCTGCATGTAAAGTCACCTTCCATTGTGAGAATTCTGGCCCTAAGAAGGAGGAGGAAGTGCCCCGGGTTTAGGACTCATCTGAACAGGCTTTCGGGAAGAGTAGAGCTGTGGTGCTGGGCTGGGGGGAGCTTGCGCATACTTGTGAGGCTGAAGGTCTAAATGAGACAAGACCTTGAGAATGAATGAAGAAAGCGCTGGTGTCTGTGACCTTTGCAAAGACAGTTTTCTGAGGGTTGGATGTATTCATTCCGTCTGTTTCCAGGGTTGGCACAGAACCAAGCCAGGAGTTTCTTTTTCTACTGCAAGTGTTAACAGTGTGGCAGGACTTCATACACCACAGTAAGTGACTTGGAGCCAGGCTGACCTGGGTTTGAATCTCAGCTTCTGTGCCTTGAGCAATCTAGTCTAAGCAGCTTTTCTTTGCGAAACGGGAGAGAACAGAGGCTCCTCCTTGTCCTCATGAAGGAGCACAGCCTCCCCTACACGGTGATTTAGTCCTCCACGACTGTAAAATAACACATTCGTGCGGTTTTAAGACGTAACTTTGTGACAGTTTTTACAGAAATAGCAAACAGTACAGATTTTGCCAAAAATATTCATTGTTCAGGTCTGTTGAGATGACTATGAAGCGCTTGATGTGGTACTGAAAACATTTGTAAATAACCAGTAAGTCACAGTTTCCTTTAATTTTTTCTTTTTTCTTTATTTTTTCCCATTTTTATTATTTGCATGTTACATCCTTTTCCCACCCTCTCCCCCCGCCACCACATGCCCTGTCCCTCTCCACAAAGTTTATCTTCTTGCTTTTTCCATCTCTCGTTTACCTTTTTTATGGTTTGGTTTTCTCATAATAGAGAAACCACACAACACTTTATTTTCTATGTCTGATTCATTTCCCTAAGCATAATGATCTCAAGGTATATTCATTTTCTTACAAATGACTCAAATTTGTCCTTTATTATGGCAGAGCAGTATTCCACTGCGTATATATAACACATCTTCTTTATCCATTCATCCGTGGTTGGGTGCATTGGCTTCTTCCAAGATTTGGCTATTATAAATTGTGCTGCTACCAACATGGGTATGCATGTGTCACTCTTGTATGATGACTTTAACTCTTGGGAAGATACCCAGAAAAGGTATAGCTGGGTCAAATGGAATGTCTACATTCAGGTTTTATTTATTTTTATTTTTTTGAGGCCTCTTCATACTGCTTTCCACAATGGGTGTACCAGTTCACAGTCCCACCAGCAGCACAGAAGGGCTCCTTTTCCCCACAGCCTCACCAGCATTTTTTTTTTTTTTTTCAGTTCTTAATACCAGCCATTCTTACTGGCACTAGATATTTTGTTGATTTACATTTCACTAATGGCTAAAAATGCTGTGTTAGTTGCTTTTTTGTCGCTGTGCCTTAGTATGCAACATCCACAATTTAGGGAGGAAAGATTTGTTGTAGCTTACAGTTTCAGAAGATCTCTGTCAGTTCACAGGAGGGCAGCTGGAAAATGGTAGGAGCACCTGGCAGGGCTGGAGCAGGGGCAGGGGCAGGGCCAGAGCCAGAACTCCAGCAGTGGAGATGCTTAGAGCTTGGTAGAAGAGACTAGGAGGAAGGGCGGGACCAGCTCACGCCCCTCCAGGTCAAGCCCCAAGCACCTCTCTTCTTCCAGCCAGGCCCCACCTCCAACCCTACAGAGTATCCATAGGAACATGCGGCTTTTGGGGGAATCCCAAACCACCACAAATACGAATATTTTTTCATGTGTTTATTGGTCATTTAGACTTCTTCTTCTGAGAACTGTTTATTCATTTCAGACTCCCATTATTTTTATTGGGTCCTCAATTTTTGAGGGTCAAATTTTTTTCAGTTCTTTGTATATTCTTGATAATAGCTCTGAGAAGCAGCTGTCAAAGATTTTTTTCCAGCTCCATGGGTGCCTTCTTCATTGTTGATTGTTTCCTCTGCTGTGCAGAAGCTTTTTAATTTGGTATAATCTCATTTGTTGATTTTTTGGTGTTATCTCAAATGTTTTGAGTCTTCTGTTGAGGAAGTCCTTGCCTACGCCTATGTCTTCAAGGGTTTTGCCTATTTTTCTTCCATGTTTCCATTTTAATATGTAGGTTTTTGATCTGTTTTGATTTGACTTTGATGCATGGTAAAAGATGTGAGCCCAGTTTCATCCTCTGCATGTGATTAGCCAGTTTTCCCAGCACCATTTCTTAAAGAAGCTATCTTTACACCTGTGTATGCTTTTAGCTTCTTTTTCAAAAATCAGATGGCTGGGGCTAGAGGAATGGCACAGTGGTTAAAATGCTTGCCTATCAAGCACAAGGCCCTGAGTTCGATTCCCCGGCACCATTTAAAGCTGGGAATGATAGCACATACCTGTAATCCCAGCACTTAGGAACCTGAAGCAGGAGGATTGCCATGAGTCCAAAGCTAGCCTGGGCTATGTAGTAAGTTCAGGACCAGCTTTGGCAACAGAGTGAGATCCTGTCTCAAAAAAAAAAAAAAAAAACAACATATGGCTGAAGGTACTTGGGCATGTTTATGCATCCTCAGTTCAATTCCATTGATTCACCTGTCTGTTTTTTTGCCAATACCAATGGGGTTTTTGTCACTGTTTCTTTGTAATATGATATGATATCTGGTATTGTGATGGGCCCTGATCTTGTTTTGTTGCTTAGGATTGTTTTGGCTATTCGGAGTCTCTTGTGGTTTCATATAAATTTGTGGATCATTTTTTATAGTTCTGTGAAAAATGATGTTGGTATTGTTACTGGATTTCATTGAATCTGTATGTCAGATTAGGTAGTATGGCCACTTTGGCAAGGTTGATTCCGCCTATCCAGGAAGAGGGGATGCCTTTCCATTTTTTTAAATTCTCTTTGATTTCTTGTTTCATAATATTATAGTTTTCAGTACAGATCATTTTAGTATAGTTTTCGGTATACTTCACTTGTTTAGTGAGATTAATTCCTAGGTATTTGATTTCTTCGAGATAACTATAAATGGAACTGTTTTTCTGAACTCTTTTTTCTGTTTTCATTGTTGCTGTAGAAGAAAGCAATTGATTTTTGTGTATTAGCTTTATATCCTTTAACCTGGCTGAATTTATTAGGTCCATGAGTCTTCTGGTGAAGTTTTGGGGTCCCCTATGTAAAGGATCATATCATCTGCCAGTAAGGATGGTTTGACTTTTTCCTTTCCTGTGCATGTTCCCTCTATTCCAGTTTCTTGCCTGATGGCTCTGGCTAAGGTTTCAAGCACTATGTTGAATAGAAGTGGTGAGTGTGGGCACCCTTTTCCTGTTCCTGATTTCAGGGGAAATGCTTTACGTTTTTCTACATTTATGACGATGTTGGCTATAGGATTATCACAAATTGCTTTTATCAGCTTGAAGTAGGATCCTTCTTTACCTATTTTCATCAAAGTTTTCATCAGGAAGGGACATTGTATTTTGTCAATGGCTTTTCCTGCATCGATTGAGATGATCATGTGGTTTTTGTCCTTGCTTTTGTTAACGTGATGTATTACATTAACTGATTTGGGTATGAGCCTTGCATCTCCGGGATGAAGTCAACTTGATCATGGTGTATTATCTTTTTAATAGTTTACTGCTTCAGTTCGCAAGTATCTTATTGAAAATTTTTGCATCTATATTCATTATGGAAATTGGCCTGTAGTTTTCTTTCTTTGTTGGGTTTTTATGTGGTTTGTGGATCAGGGTGATACCTGCTTTCTTTTTCAATTTCATTGAGGAATTTAAGAAGTATTGGCACTAACTCTTCCATAAATTTCTGATAAAATTCTTCAGTGAATCTATCAAGTCTTGAGCTTTTTTTCTGTAGATCCTTTATTACTACCTCAATTTCATCCTTGGTTATTGCTCTATTCGGAGCTTTTATATCTTCTTGGCTCAATTTTGGTAAATCATGTGTCAAGGAACTCAGCAATTTCTTCTGAACTCTTAAATTTATTGGAATATAGGTTTTCAATGGTTCCTTATAATCTTCTGGATTTCAACAGTGTCTGTTGTGATTTCACCTTTAAAATTTTTAACTGTTTTGATGTAGATTTTTTCATTCCTTATTTCATTGAGTTTGGCTAGAGGCTTATCAATCTTATCTTTTTTCTTTTGAAGAATCAACTCTTTGTTTCATTGATTTTTTTTTTTAGTTTCGATTTCATCAATCCCCATTCTGATGCATACAGTTCTCTTCCTTCTATTGCCTTTGAATTTGGCTTGGTCTTGTTTCTCTGGGACTTTGAGCTGTATGATTAGATTGTTGAAATTGATCTGTTTTTTTCATATGTATATATTCATCGCTATAAATTTCCTTCTTGCTACTGCTTTTATTGTGTCCCACAGATTCTGGTAGGATGAACTTCCACTGTCATTTGACTTTAGGAAGTTCTTGATGTCTTTATTGTTTCTTCTGTGATCCATTGCTTGCTCAATAATGTATTATTTAATCTTCATATATTTGTGTAGTTTCTGTAGTTATTTTTGCTTTGATTTCTAGTTTTATTCCACTATGATCTGAAAGTATTCAGGGAATGATTTCAATTTTTTGTATTTATACAAGCCTGTCTTACGTCCAAGGATATGATCTATTTTGGAATAAGTCCTATGTGCTGCTGAGAAAAAGGTATGTTCTGTTCATGTTGGATAGAATAGTCTATAGATATCTGTTAAGTCCATTCGCTCCATGGTGTGATATAGCTCTAATGTTTCTTTGTTGATTTTTTCTATTTTTGGTCTGGTTGACCTATTTGTGAGAGTGGGGTGTCGAAGTCCCCTAGTATGATTGTATCAGGACCTATTTGGCCCTTCCTGTCCAACAGTTTCTATTGTATGTAACTGGGTGCACCTATGTTGGATGCACATATGTTTATAATTGTGAGCTCTTCCTGTTGGACTGTTCTTTTTACCAGTATCTAGTATTTATCTTTGTCTCTTCTGATCTGTTTTAAGTCTGCAGTGTCTGAAAATAGTATAGCTACTCCTACTTGTTTCCAGGCTCCAGCAGCAAGCAGTATTAGTTTCCAGCCTTTTACCTTCAGTCTGTGTGCTTCTTTGTGGGTGAAGTGTGTCTCCTGCAGACAACAAATGGCTGGAGTTTGTTTTCTGATCCACTTGTCAGTCTGTGTCTTTTGATTAATGAGTTAAGACCATTAGCAAGGAGAGTAAGTATTGTAAGAATTTTGTTGAATCCTGTCATTGTCCTGTTCTTCTCATGTTGGTTCTTTGCCTTTGTTTTTTATTACACTTTCTCTTTAGATGTTCCTTTTTCTTTATGTTCTTTATTGCCACTGCCTGCCTGCCTGTCTGTCTATAAGATTCCTTTAAGTATATTCTGCAATGCGGGGCTAGTAGTCACTGATTTCTTTAGGGTTTTTTGGTCATGAAAATTTTTTCTTCTCCATCAATTTTCTGGGTTAATTTTACTGGACACAACAACATAGGTTGACACTTGCTTTCTTTCAAAGTTTAAAAGATTTTGCTCCAGGCTTTCTTGGCCTTAAAGGTTTGCATTGAGAAATCTGCAGTAATCCAAATGGGTTTGCTTTAGTAAGATAATGTCTGTTTTCCTCTTACTGCTTTTAATATTCTCTCTTTGTGTTGAATTTCTTAGTTTTGATTATATGTCATGGTAAGTTTCTTTTCTGGTCAATGTTATTTGGTGTTCTATAAGGTTATTGACCTGAAGAGTAATTTATTTTCCCAGATTCAGGAAATTTTCTTCCATGATTTCAGTAAATAAATTCTTTAAACCTTTTTACTGTATTCTGCTCTTTCTCCAGAACTCATAATTGTAAGATTGGTCTTGGTCATGATTCAAAAAGTTGAATCATGATCTGCTGTGGCTTCTCGCTACTTTGCTCACTTCTAATTCTGGTATCATGCTGGATTATGGCATTTGTTTTCTCAGCCTTGTCTTCAAGGTCTGAAATTCTGTCTTCATAGTGTTCCAGCTGACTTCTGCTTTAAAATGCATTTTTTATATCCTGGACTTCAATTAGATTTCTTTTCAGATTTTCCACCTTTCCATCAAAATTCTCCTTCATATCCTGCATTTCCTTATTTATCTCAGCCAACTACTTTTTCTTTGTGTCTTCTATATGTTCAGTAAGCTCTGCATTCATTAGAACCATTATTTGTTTAGTAAGTTCCTCTGTAAGCCCTTTGGTCATCACTTACATTTCTTTAAGAAGATCTTGCTTAAAGTGTTTACAGAAACCAAATCATCCGTTTGCTATTTGACTTCCTTTTCTATGCGTTCCACTTTTTCAGCATCCATGACATTAGTTTCTGGAGTCTCAGGTGTTTCTGTTTGTGTTCTGTTGCCTTGTCTTCCTGTAATTCTATTAGCAAGGAACTTCACTTTAATGGCCTAGACCATGGGTGTCTTTAAATGTGTATGAGGGTGTGGGGCAGGGAGAAGCCGAAAATCCTCTGAGTTTTGTGCTGGGAATAGACAGTGAGGAGGGACCTAGCAGTCTGATAGACTTTGAGGTGTCTTATTCATTACCTAGCCCTCTCAGCAAAGCTCTCCCATCTGTTCTGATTTCCTTCCCCTGATGGCAGGGCTCTCTGCCCACTGAAGTGCTCCTACTTCCATCCAAGCTGTTCAGAAGGTCAGAAGCTTTCCTCTCCTTTCTGCAACTGTCTCTTACGCCGGTTTCTTCCCAGGCACTGATTCAGAATGCCCTCGGGATTCCTGATGTGTGGCCAGTCTGTGCTTCTCTTACCCTAAACAGTTCTGCCTCAGACTCTTTTCAAAATGGCTCCTGCCTACATCATTGCCTACTATAGCTGCTAAGTGCTGCTTCTGCCAGGCTCTGACAGGCCTTTTCAAGGGGAAACTCACAATGCATTTTCAGTTTGCACTACCTGCAGGCTTATTTATGGAGGCTGGAGCTACCAACTACTGTCAATTCTTGCATCTCCCAGAGCTGTGCTTACCCTGATCTGAAGCTCCTGGCTCCCGGCTTGCCATGGTGTGCAGATGCTGCCAGCTCATGGCCCTTCGCAGGTGGCCTGGGGTGGCTTCCTGGACTGTTGTTTTCTTCAGCTTTTGAGGAGTTTGTGGGATTTCCAACTTTCCCACTGGCCTCCTTAAATTCCTGGGGGCTCTCCTCCCTCTCCTAGCTAAGTTGAACAGGCGGGGGGCGGAGGGGAGTTGTCTTGGTTCGTTTTGTTTTTTGGTTTTCTTTGTTTTTGTTTTGTTTTGTTTTGTTTTTGTTTTTGTTTTTACTACATCTCATCTTTTTGAGAGAGCCTGTGAGGAAACACTGAGCAGTTCTGTTACTCGACTTCCATCTTGCCTAGAAGCCCCATTAATTTGTTATTTGGGAAGAAAAGAGTTGCTTTCTAAGTTATCCTGTGTCACTGATGCCAATGGCCTTAGAAGAAGAAAAGGAACCGGGAAAAAAGTCTGGTAACCAGTACATTAAAAGCGTCGTGCCCATCCATGTGTTCCTGCTTTTCATAACCCTCCCAACCGATGAGCCGCCAGCCTTGCATCTCCTACCAGCTCCCTGCCTAACTTCCTTTCCTGTTCTTAGAGCACAAATCTTACTCCTGTTTTTTTTCTTCCTTCTTTTGTCCTGCCCTTTTCTACATTTTTCCAGCCCAATTCTGGTTCCTGGAATTCTCCCAAGAAATAGACATTTGACTTTTCCTCTTGTTGAACTTCAAGTACCAGGGTCATCTTTGGAAACTACATGTTTTATGGACCATAATAGAGTCTCTGGGACCAGGTGTCTTGCTCAAGGTCCCTTCAGCCCCTTCCTAGACTAATAAAGTCTTCCCAGTTGTAGTCTACCTAACCCCATACCCATATTTTTTCTCCATACCCATCCCATTTTTTCCTTTTTCTACTGTATGTAGATAATTTTGCTTAAATTCATGTTACTGTAATTATACTCTAAATCCCCTTAAAGAAGAATTTGATGCCTTTCTGTTCTTTAAGCCCAACTAATTATATAAATAGGCAGCTACCTGTGTAATCCATCCAGTACTGGTCACAAACGGTGCTGAATTCGGCTGCAGATAGTTGCCCTTTTACTCTTAATCCTTCCATTATCTGTGCTTCAATCTTTCATAGTCTGTTTACTTGTGTGTCTAGTTTAGAGAGTAACCCAACGGGTCAGAGATAATGTCTGTACACACCAGTAATGAACTTGCAATGTGACTGATCCAGCTATGTAAGATTCTCCCTAAGGGTGGTTTGTGCATGAAGTCCTTCAAGGTACTAAGGTTCCACTAAAGGCAACAATCACTGGACTGCAATGAATGGCATTTCTATGCAGAAACTACCCACAGACATCGTGTGACAATGACACAGATTCTCCCATTCCTTCCATTAACATCAATGGAGTGCTCACCTTGTGCCAAATTCTGAGCCCAAAACACTCATAAGTCATAACTCTTTAAGTTCCCACAGCTTCCCAGGTGACAGAAAAGAGAAACCATTTAGAGATATTTAAATTATTTGGGAGGTCATTAATATATGTATTATAATCCAATAATGGAGTTAAAATTTATCAAAGCCAGAGCCACATAGGAGGCTTGCCTCCCCTCTGTCCCCTTCACAAACCAGTAGTTCAGCTAGCCTGGCTAGTTTTCTGTCCCTAGGGCGCCTTGGTCATCTCCCTAACTTCTCCTTTCCCTGTCCTTGGAATGTCACCCACACCACTCTCCTCCCACGTATCCCCATCTCTGCTCTGCTGGTCGAAGCCACACACACACATCCTGCCAGACATCTAACTCCCTCCTCAGAACTTCCTTGCTGTTTAGAGTCTGGCTACAGGTATGACAACTACTTGGGAATACATCTTAGCTTCCTTTTTAAAGCACAGAATCCTAGAGCATAACAATCTCCCTTACGTGTCTGAGTATACCTTAAAATACAAACCACATCATTTGATACATTTTGATTTAAAACATAAGTGCATGAACTGAATAATTAATAACATGTTGAAAGACAGGGACAGCTTTTCTCAAGACACTTCAAGTGCAGGAACCAAAATATTTGAGCCAAACTCTTGCCCCATGTTCCTTTCTGAAGCTCCTCAGGGATGTGAATGGCCTGTATTCACCTGTGTCTGGCGTTGGATCTGGTAAATACCTTCTGGGCAGTTCGGTCTGCAGTGCAGGGCCCGGGCCCTGGAGATACACAGACCAAAGGTGCTATGCCAACTCTGCTGTTGCTTCTTCCGTAACTCTAGGAAACTTAATTTGCCAGTTTAAGTATGAATTTCTTTCCATGGAAAATGGAGCCTCTGCCTCTTTTCTTTTTCTATTAACTCTTAGTTGGATTATCATAATGAACTCTGTGTGTGTGTGTGTGTGTGTGTGTGTGTGTGGCACATAGGGGAACCTAAATGTTACTTCTTTTGTCCCTACTTCCTTCTTTATGTGACAAGGAGTTTCATTTGCCAACATTTTAAAATTTTAAAAAATAATAAAGTAATGAGTTTGAATCACAGCCCACAGCCCATATGGGAATTAACCACTAGCTTGATGAGTTTAAACTTTGTGTCTCAGTCTGCCCTGGCAGGGACTATACCAAGGACAGTCATTCCATGAGCATCAGACCCACCCAGTTATCAGTACCTCATGTGGCCTCTTTATGCCCTTGGTGACCTTGCAGGGCCTCAGTTCATCTCTCACAAGTATGCATCCTGTACACGTGACCCTTAAAGAACTCCTGAAAGGACTAATCACAATTTGAAAGGCTTTATTTCTCTTCTTTATAAAACTGTTATATAAACTGAGCTCAGTATTCAAATTTCCTTCACTTCTGAAAGATTGTTAAAATCTTGGTTTGGATGGTTTGGGACCCAAAATGGCAATATGCAGCCTTGACTTAGTCATATTATGAAAATCATAGCAGTAGTCATCAATCACCTCTATTAATGTATATTGTTCTCCATGGTGTCCTGAACTTGCAGGAAGTCCTGAAGATGGCCAAAGATGATTCCACTGTGCGCTGCTTCCAGGGCCTGCTGATTTTTGGAAATGTGATTGTTGGTGTAAGTAATAAGATTTTGTTTTTCGGAAAGTTCTTCTCTTCCAGCAAGCATGATTTTAGACTAATGAAAAATGAGATTTATGAAAAAATTAATGCTAGGCCTGGTAGTACAGGTCTACAATCCTAGCTCCTTTTGCAAGTTCAAGCTCTGCCTGGACAACTTAGTGACTTAGCAAGACTCTCTCTCAAAATCAAAACTAAAATATGGTCTGGGGCTGTAATTCAGTACAAAAGCCCTGGGTTCAAACTCCAGTAACAAAAAATAAAAGTAAATAAATACAAGGAAAGTAATGCCACTGATATAATTGGTCATTCCCTATATGTTTTTTATACTTTAAGAAATGTGGTAACAAGTACATCCACTAAGAACTAGCTGCATAGCTGCATAAACAATCGTATAGAATTGTGTAATATGCCAGAGATCATGGGTTAAAAAAAAAAGAATCTTCCTTCCAACTTTAAAACATAAGAATCTGAAAGGAGCCATGTTCATCATGGTCAACGTCCACACAAGTCTGCCACACACACGTTAGCACTTCTTTTTTTTTTTTCTTTTTTTTTTTTTTTTTTTTTTTTTTTTTTTTTTTTTTTTTTTTTTTTTTTTTTTTT
>PVKB01002658.1:0-231876 GCA_004027205.1 Ctenodactylus gundi | reverse complement strand
GCTGCAGAGAGCTGGCCCTTGTCCCAGCTCTGCCTCTGACTCCCTGTGTGTCTCTGGACAAGCCATCACTGTTCAGGGCCAAGATTCCTCAGTCATGCACTTCGGGCCTTTGAAGATAACCACAGAGGCTCCAGCTCTCACTGATAACCACAACGAGGACCATTCAAAACACCACAACCCAGAAATGTGTGTGCTGAGGCAATAGGATTAGGGTTGGGATGGGGAGGCACTGTCTAAATGCGCCATGCCCCAAAGGGTGGTGGATGGTCTGAAATTGCCTAGATCTTTTCTTAAATAGCAAAGTGACATGTAGAAGTCATCCAGAAGAAGAAAGTTTATGGAAGAAAGTAGCAGGATGGAAATAGTTGTTTGACTTCCTGGCAGTGGGCCTTTCTTTTTTTTTTTTTTAAGACAGGGTCTTGCTCTGTAGCCCAGGTTGAGGCCAAGCTGGCCTTGGATGGCAATCCTCCTGTCTCAGCCTCCCAGGTGCTGGGATTATAGGTGTGCACCACCACACCCAGCTTAGGCAATGAGCCATTTGAGCCACAAAGTCTGTTCAGGGAGGACAGCCACACTGTCTCTCTCTTTTTCTCTCACCAATCCACATCCCCTACTTCTGACTCCTGGCACCAACCTGGCACAACTCACTCTTGGCTTGCTCCCAGATGTGTGGCATCGCCCTGACCGCAGAGTGCATCTTCTTTGTATCTGACCAACACAGCCTCTATCCCCTACTGGAAGCCACCAACAATGACGACATCTATGGAGCTGCCTGGATTGGCATGTTTGTAGGCATCTGTCTCTTCTGCCTGTCTGTTCTAGGCATTGTGGGCATCATGAAGTCCAGCAGAAAGATTCTTCTGGCGGTGAGCTCTTAAAACTCTCTGTGGTTATTTCCTTTGACTTATCTTGATGAATTGTTTCTTTTTCAGTGAGCACAGTGCTTTGGCTTTCTTTGGGTAGATGGGAACAGAGAGTTCCAGATGAAGAATGAGAAAGGGGAGACTGTCCACAGGGGAGCAAGGTGGCCCTCCAGCACTGCAAGCCCAGATGACTGTCATACTACAAACCCAAAGGGGAAACACCCAGTGGTGACCCTGTTGAATATGTATCATACTTCTCCACCTGGTGTCTGCATGTGCCCAAAATTACCACCAGAAATTACACAGGCTAAGGAAAAGGGGTAGTAAGAGCTTGCTGGATTTTGCTCACTTGATAATGAGTAGTTTGAAACATTATTTTAATATTAATCAACCATTGATACACAAGGATATAAAATATAGGGAAGGCATGAATTTCCCAAGGAAAACATGAACTTCTTTGAAGATTTTTGAGCTCAAGGCTGATGGTTTTCATAGGATGACCTGTACCTTCCACACTCTCATTTACTCTGCTTTATAGGAACCAAAAAACTTCGGTGAGCAACGTCATGAGCACCCTCCACACACACTAGCCTGGGTGGCTCTAAGTATGGTGCTAGGGACAGACAGCAACAGGGCACTGGCCTTTGCAGAGGGGAATGCAGCCAGCCCTTAAATAGCAAAGTGACATGTAGAAGTCATCCAGAAGAAGAAAGTTTATGGAAGAAGGTAGCAGGATGGAAATAGTTGTTTGACTTCCTGGCAATGAGCCTTTCTTTTTTTTTTTTTTTTTAAGACAGGGTCTTGCTCTGTAGCCCAGGCTGAACCAAGAAGCCCTACATGGAGCCTAGATCTCTACTTTCTGTCCCTGTGCCCAGAGCAACAATTTCTCTCATTGTGGTGTCAATCCAACACACACACACACACACACCCTGAAATTACTCTCTGACCCAAATGCTGCAGGACTGAGTTCCGCTCTTGTAGAACAAGTCCAGCAACATAAGGGGCTTGCTGGTTTGCATCTCCTTGGGTGCCCAGGGAAGGCAGATCATCTGTGCTGTCCGTCTCCTTAGTGTGGGCAGGGCAAGGAGTGCAGTAAAGACAGACAAGAGGCAGGTGTCCCTACAGACAGCCTTCGCTGCATCCCAGCATCACTGTGAACCAGTCCTGCGTGTGCCTGGCAACCAGAGATGCTGAGCTCAGGAGGGGCAGAGAAGGGGGAACACCCCACCCCTGCACACACCTGCTCCTCCTCTCCAGCACTGCTCAGGGGTTCTGAGGCTCCATGACGGAAGGCAGCAGCCAGGTGCAGCAGCACGGGCCTGTAATTCCAGCACTCTGGGAAGCTGAGACAGGAGGATCACAAGTTCTAGTCCAGCCTGGGTAACTTAGCAAGACCTTGTCTCAAAATAAATGAAAAATGTACCTGGGCTGTAACTCAGTGAAGGCCCTGGACTTGCACCCCATTACAAAATTTTTTTTAAAAAAAGGTGGCGGAGGCAGTAAAGTTCTTTACAAGGAACAAGGCAACAACCAATGCAGGGCTGGGCGGGGGGGATTTTATGAGACCTCTGAAGCTTCTGACGCTACAGCCAGAGCTTCTACCTGGCCAGGTAGTAAAGGCAGCAGAGAGCCTCCCTGGGAGCACTGCCGACGCCCAATGAGGGAGGACAACTTTCCTGACCTGGCCCCTGATTCTGACCAGAAGGCCCCATCCAATAAGAACAGGAGGACCAAAAGCATGTGTATGTGGAGCTGAGGAAGGTGAAGACAGAACACTTATAAACAGTCCCCACCCAGGGTCAGAGGCCATTCACTGGTAAGAGATTTTCCAGCCAGAGGTAGGGCCAGTGTCAGGAGAAGGCATTACGTGCAGCCATGGGCATGTGGCTCTTGTGCCCACGTGCCTGGGCAACCACATAAACACAAGAACTGTACATAGTGAGCTCTGTCTCACTCACCTGAGCCTAAGTAATTCACGGAGGGGTGTGTGAGAGGAGAGTCCCACCGTGTCACCGCGTGCCTAGAGGCTGTCTTGAGCCTCTAGGGTGAGGCTGGGTGCTGGAGAGGCATGCCAGATGTTAAACATATTCTGGTTCCTCCATTTCTGACCTCTGTGATTCTAAATTTCCAGCAAATTGCAGAGGAAATCTGTTTCAATTAAATTAGAAGAATTTATAAGACTATACATATTGGATGGTGTGTTACAACACTCTGGCATGCTTCTGTGCCTATGTACATGTACACGTGCACACATGCAGACACATACACACACACATTTCATTCTCATGTAATTGTTTTTCCGAGTTAAAGTGGAAATTCAGGGCACTGGACAAGAAAGCTGTTTGTATTCTATGGCCATTTGTTCTCTAGCGGAAAGCAGAGAACTCATCTGGGCCTCTGTCCCTGCAGGAGCTCTGAGCTGTGCTCCAAGCCACTGGCCACAGATCTCCATGGAGTAACTACATAAATGGCTGGGTGCTTCTTTTTAGAAGGGTGTGCTGAAAAAATCATAGCAATCACCTGGGCAAATCTCACTTTGGGGATAAATGTAATTCTTTTTTTAAATTTGTTTCCTTCGCAGTATTTCATTCTGATGTTTATAGTATATGGCTTTGAAGTGGCATCGTGTATCACAGCAGCAACACAACGAGATTTTGTGAGTATACTTTCAAAAAGCATAGGGTAAGAAAAAATAATATGAACCTCCATTAGTATAATACTACAATATCAGACTTTGACGAAGCTCTGATTATGTGCCAGCCATACAAATATGCACACTAATAACACATACGTAATTCTACTTAATACTTATAAGCCAAGAGATGGGCAGTACCCTATTTGTCATTTTATACATGAAAAACATGAGATGCAAAAAGATAAAGCAACTCTCCTCAAGATACAGATCAGGCCAGTGAAAGAGCAAGAATCCTGAGGCAGGCAGCGTGACCCCTGAGCTATCTCCCCCACCCCCACCTGGCGTGGCCGCAGGCCTTCTGGGAGGACAGCTCGCATTCGACCTCTCCCAAGGCCCTCCCTCAGTCCCACATCTTTCTCCTTCTTCTTACCACTATTCCCATGCCCTGTGCAGGTTTTCCACGTTGGCCACACAGTGATGTCTTCCAAGGTGGGGATCTATCCTTCACACGGGGAACTGGGCCAACAGCCTCACACTGCTCTTGGGACTCCCGGGATCATGTCATACAGACAGGATGCTGAGTGTCTTCAGCAGCAGAATGAGAAAAATGGTTTCCCTTCCTGCTGGGATTCGTGCTCTAATTCTCCTTTTCATGTTGCTTCCTCTCCCTGCAGTTCACACCCAACCTCTTCCTGAAGCAGATGCTGGTGAGGTACCAAAACAACAGCCCCCCAACCAACGACGACCAATGGAAAAACAGGGGAGTCACCCAAACTTGGGACAGGCTCATGATCCAGGTAGGAGGAGATGTCAGGATATACCTAACCCGGTCACCAGGGGGTGTGGCTGGATGTGACATCCATGCATGCTCCGCGGGAGTTACCCTCAGAGACTTGTCACAGGCGGGGTCATCAGTGCCTCTTTGTTACTGATAGGAGTGCCAGGGACACCTAGATCTGTGTATTTCAAGCCATGATTTTGATAAGCTTACGTTTATACGAATAATGACATTGTCAAGAAATTTAGATTAACATACCTTCTGCCTCTTAAAACTCAGGTCTTGCTTACATTAAAAGAAAAATGCTGTCTTCTCTGCCCCATGGTGAGCTCAGGTGACAACCACTGCCCATTTTATTTTCTGGGACCCTTTTCTATCTCCTATGAGCTATTTCTGCTAAGAACCAGGAGATGAGACTTGACATAATCATACAACTATTTTCTAACTGGCAGTCATACAACATATCCAAGTTTACCTCAATATCATCAAAAGTCTAAGTCTTCCCAAAAATCACTCTACATTATGTGTGTGTGTGTGCGCGCGCGCGTGTGTGTGTGAGTGTGGGTGGGAGACAGAGGAGAGAAAGAGAGAGAGAGAGAGAGATCTATATAACCCCTGACTTGACCTAACCCTTCATGGACTCCTACTCCATGACCCTCGTAACCTGTCTGTCATCAGTAAACCTCCATTGCAGCCTCCACTTCTTTCATAATTGTCATTTCTTTTTTGCTTTGCTAGAAATGTGGCTGTGTCCTGACAGCACTGCCAGTTCCCATTGGCCATTTTGCTCCTATATTTCATGTACCAAGGGACGAGGAAATTGGCGAGGTGTCCTCCTAGCCCCCTGTGGCTGCCATATAATTCCCTTTCTTCATTCTTTCCTCTCTCAAACCCTTGAAGTTCACGCCATCTATTTGTGTCATCCATAACCCTTCCTTGTTGTGGCTATTGATCAGTGACCCTCAGTCTGGTCTTCAAGCCCTTGTTAGGATTTTTCACCTCCCCCCCACCCCCGTCCATCTCCACTCATGTTCTTGACACTCCACCTAGGATAAGGTTTCAGCACTCACACGGATGACCCAGACAACCTCAGGTCTCCCAGTTCCTTATCCTGCTCCTTTCCAAAGATGGTCACCTCGGCCCGACCTCAGCCCCCTCTTCCATGGCCATAGTTAGCGTGTTATCACCCATAACCACCTCAGAAGAGCCCATGCTCTGACTACCATCTTCTGTAATTTCCTTCATTTGTTCAATATCGCCATTCCAATCATTTTTACTCCGTTAGAACCCCCACATAATTGCTCACTTTTCTGCTTTCCACCACTCTGTACTGGCTGCCTCCGCTCCTTTGCCTGTCTCCGCCCATCTGTCCTCACTAACCCCACTGTGGTTGAATATAACTTAGCGCCCTCTGTTCACCTACATGAACCCTAAGGCAAACATTGTGGGGAGAAGTCACCAGCCAGGCTACCTGATTTAAATTCAAATTCATGACCACACAGGTCAAACGGGCACACCTTCTACTCTTTCCCAGGAAAACTCACTTGCCACCTTTTCTTACATTCTCCACTGTCTTCTCATTGGCAAAAATCCTTCTCCCTCTCCCTCTCTGCTGATGGTTTCACCTTGTATTTTGTTGAGAATACTGAAGTATTCGTATAAGAACTGTCTCGCCTCTCTACCACCAAATCTGCCGCCTGCTTTGTCTACAGCCTCCTTTTTTCTTGTTATGACAAATGGCCTGTCCTTGTAGACACCCTTGGCTTCGCCCTGCAGCCTCTCCTGGAGCCGATAGCCTTCCCTGCTGTACTCTACCTCGCTCACTTCTCTCTCATGTCAGCTGGCAACACATTCAACTGTATATCTTTTTCAGAAACCTCTTGCCCGGTCCTCACTACCATTCCACTGGCCTGTTCTACTCTACAACAGATCTCAAATGAAATGCCCACATTGGCTGCTTCAGTGTTCACATTCCTTGTCTGCTCTTATCCAACTGCAGTGGCTTCTGACCCTTCCACGCCAGTAAAGGAGCCTTATCACAGTTCCTGCCAAACCCAGTGGTCACGTTTCTACCCTCACCTTACTTGACCTCCTGTCAGCATTTGTCATGCCATCCGATTGCCTCCTCAGTCTCCCTTGTGGGGTTCTATACTCTTCCATCAACTCTGAACGTTAGGTTGCTACAAAGCTCAATCCTGGGCCCTTAACTCTTCTCTGATCCTAGCCCCTGAAGTAAGCCTGGCCTGGCTTAAATGTAACCACGTTTTGCCAAAAGATTCCAGTCAAAATACAAAATAATGCTGAGGATGTTGCTCAGTAGGAAAGGCCCAGAAGCCCAGTACTGGAAAAAAAACATACATACATATATATATATATATATATATATATATATATATATATATATATTTCATTGGTTTATGAGAAATATATAATGAATATATACAGAATAATTTTTTCTGATTAGATATCTCCCATAATACAATGGAAAAGGTGTGCATCAATTAAAGATGGGTTTTATCATCAGTTAGCTCGAATACATTTATTCTTTCTTTCTCTCTTTCTCTTTCTCTCCTGTTCTAGGGATTAAACTCAGGACCTTCACATTGAGCTACAACCCATCCCATTTTTGTTTTGTTTTGTTTGATGCAGGATATCCCTGAATCCCAAAATTACAATCCTCCTGCCTCAGTCTCCCAACACTTTGGGATTACAGGCATGTCCAACCATGCCCAGCTTCATCATATTTATTTTTTAAAAGAGATACTGACTTGTTTTTGGTACAGTAATGACGTCAAGTTTCCTAACTAAATGTAAGTGAAAATGGGACTTAACGAGAAGATATTCTAGATCAGTAAGTGCAATGTGTGAGGATGGGTAGGGTTTTCCCGTGGTCTGCATGGGTCTGGGCCACTCTCCGGGTCGGTGCTGCTCTGTGTGGGGGCTGGCTCTCTAGGCGACTCCCTTCTTGTGGCACAAACTCAACATTGTGTGTCCAGGTTTACCACAAGGCAGGGAAATTGATTTGGAAGTGGTGCCTTTACCAGGAAATGATCTGACTATATTTGTCCTAAAATTTTAGAGACACCTTAGTTTCTACTTCCTCCCTTGAAATATTTTAGCAGGATTTGTGATAAGGAATAAATTGTTTATCCTTTAACTTCAGTTTTATCAGTAGTATGAGGATCTTGGTCATGTGACAATCAATCTTACTTTCCTATGTAGGGTAGGGGTCGCAGGGGAAGATGAGCAGGCAGCAGGAGGGGGCCATGAGTGAGTGAAGCCCCGCCTCTTGTCAGCTGCTCCTATCAGATTCTAATGCCTCTTCTAATTGACAGGAGGCAGAGCTTTGCTACCCAGTCCCCTTCTGCTGACCTCCCAACAAACTACTGCATGACAAGTATACCCCACCCCTCCGTGGGAGGATAGTGTTCAATTAAGCACTCTCTGGTATCAAAAAGTTTGGAGACCACTAAGTGCCATCAGATTTTTACAACATCTTTTTCCAGTTTATTTTCTCCCCATATAAAAGTAACAGTTACTCACTAGAATTACTCATAATCTATTCACCACTGAAATGTTAACATTCTGCTTTGAACTTGTTCATATGAAGTATTAACGAAGGTATACCTCTATCACATAGTTGTATCAAGATAACAATTTGAAGCCAGGCACGGTGGTACGTGCCTGTAAATCCCAGCACTCTTGGGAAACTAAAGCAGGAGGATCACAAATTTGAGCCCAGTCTGAGCAATTTAGCAAGACCTTGTCTCAAATAATAAAACTACACCTGTTATCCCAGTACTTGCAAGGCTGAGGCAGGAGGATTGCTGTGAGTCCAAGGCCAGGCTGGGCTCCATAGTGAGTTCAGGATCAGCATGGACTACAGAAGGAGACCCTGTCTCAAAAAATAAAAATAGAAAAAGAGGGCAGGTCACACAGCTCAGTGAGAAGGCCCAGAGTTCAATTCCTAGAACCATAAAAAAAGAGATCATAGAATCAATAACAATTAAAATTTACTGTACCTAACGTCTTACGTATGTTATCTCTCTTTATCCACACAGAAACTCTGTGGGAGAGGACCTATATTTCACTTTTCTAGTTAATGGGGGAGGGGCGGGGAATGAAGCTTAGAGAGCTCAAGAAACATGCCAAAAGCTAAAGAGCTCGTGAACGGCGAATAAAGCAATGAATTAAAAATATTTTGCAAACTCTAACATAGAAGCTGTCAATACCTTCAGCTCCAGCTTAGGGATTTTTCTAGCAAACATCAGAAAGGGTTCATGGTTCTCAGCTGCTACACTGACGGCTCTGGGAAGGACTGTGAACGGGCTCTGTATCTTTTCTGCATTGGCAGGACCATTGCTGTGGTGTGAATGGTCCATCCGACTGGCAGAAGTACACGTCTGCCTTCCGGACTGAGAATAACGACGCAGACTATCCCTGGCCCCGGCAGTGCTGCGTTATGAATAATCTTAAGGAACCGCTCAACCTGGAGGCTTGCAAGCTAGGCGTGCCTGGTTATTACCACAATCAGGTGAGTGCCCTCGCCTCCCAAGGCCTGCCAGAAGGCTCTTCTGCTCCTCATGAGGGGAAAAAAAAAACAGTCACTCTAAGTAATAATCTCCTAGTAACTAAGTCTGCATGTGTTTTCCTAAGCCTTCTCTTAATCCTTTTCTTCTCTGTTAGTTGACTATGAGTGCTAGTCTAGAACTGATACGGGCAAATTTACATTTCAGTAAAATTAGCAGAGAATTAAAATTTGTGCGGATGCAGATGATGTTCAGAAGTGTAATCCTATAGCAAAATCCAACTTTGTTTAAACTAAGACAATTTGTGTTGTACCTGGAACTGGCGGGGCTGGGGCTGTAGCTCAGCAGCTAAAGCATTTGCCTAGTATATGTAAAGCCCTGGGTTTGATTCTCCAGCGCCACATAAACTGAGTGTGGTGGCATACACCTAGAATCCCAACTCTTAGGAGGCTGAGGCAGGAGGATTGCTGTGAGTTTGAGGCCAACTTCACCTACATAATAAGTTCAGGACCAGCCCACATTACAAAGTGAGACCCTGTCTCAAAAAAAAAAAAAATAGAATTGGCATTTTAAGAAATACCTTCAACAAAGATTTGCTCTATCTTTGCAAGCTGTAAATGAAAGCAATGGGATACAAAAAGAACATTGTCACCAGCCCAAGGCGATGGCGATTGCTGAGAACACACACTGTAATTACATAGCCACATTCCTTATTCAGTGAGAAATAGGACAGCCCTAATAAAATAGGAGGTTGGCGATTTGGGTCAAGATGGCTTAGCTACAGATGGTTTTGGAAAAAGTGCTTCCAGGCTGATGGAGGTGATGTGATAAGGACCATGAACCAAACTGATTGCCAAATGCCAGACCCTGCTTCAAGTGCACACATAGATTAATGTCTTTCATGCTCAGAGTTGGTGCCTGTAAAATCCCTATTTTATAAAGAACTGAGATACAGGGGTGCTAGTCAGTATCTTACCCAAGGTCCCACAGCTAGTAGGTGGCAACCAGATTCAAACCCAGTCTTGCTTCAGAGCACTGACTCTCAGCCAGTAGAACCTCAGTAATAGTCCTCAAAGTCCCTGGGGAAAGCTCCCACATAACAACTGTCATGCCCCGCTGCTGATCTACACCCCAAAATGCTGCACACTGCTGGAAGTTACCCCTCTGAGGAAACCTAACGCAGCTTGGTAAATGACTGAGAAGCGTCGGGCTCTTAGTGTAGGAGTACGTGATAAGAACTGCATGTCTGGAGCAATGGGCCAGCAACTGGGCATCAGAACACACCAGGCAGAAGGGCACCAAGACCAGATGCATTAACCCAGAAAGGGCAGGGGACTGACACGGATGATGTTCACAGTAACCCGCGTTCAGCTTTACAGTAGCATTGCTCTGGCATTGTTTTAATCAATTCTATTCAGACTACTATAAAACTACATTTGTTGCTTATAATCCTGGTAGAAACTGTAACTACCTTCTCCTGACTAATGAAATGCCCTCAGCGTCTCCGCATTGGAACTGGCTTATGCAAGCCAACCTTGACTAACTGTACACAACCAAATCGCCTCTGGAAAGGCTCAGATGTTCAGTTTGGTTCATAGCCGGTGTTTCCCTGGCACCAGTGACATTCTGGTCATGAGAATAAACCCAAAGCTGTGCTTCTTTCAAGCTCAGATACATGAGGTTTGAGAGAAAGAGACAGACTCTCTTTGTCCTCTCACTGTCTTGGGAAATCTACACCGTTTGACAACCTGCTGGCACCTTTCCTTTCAGTTCCCATGGCCTCGTCGGTCCTTGGTGACCTGCCATATCCAGGTTCCCTAGTTTTCACACCCCTGCTCTCTGACTTACAGGTCCTATACTCCATCTAGCAATCCTTGCCACAAAGCAAACTATGCCCCCAGCACCTAGTGTATACTTCTGTTACACACTTGCCACCCTAAGCCATGTGTGTTCACAAGCTTATTTTCCTTGTGTCCATAAGGACTGACTCTGTGTCATTCAACTCTACCTCTTCAGTACTCCACATATGCCTGGCACAAAGCAGGTGCTTAAATGTTTAGTTGTAGGCAAATGAATAAGTGACAGCTCCTTTATACCTGCTTGCAGCTTTTCAAGGTCTACACTGCAAATGTGCTACTCAAGCCACAAAGATGAACAAAATTAACAAAGTCATAGTAAGTGTGGTCATGGTAGAAATCAGGCAGAATTTCTCATAGCAAGTGAGAAGCAAGGATGTATACCTGTACGGTGCTCCATCTACCTTAGAAATGCTATGCACAAATCCTGGTCGCTACACCTCAGGAATCTTATAGTGGACCTAAAGGAATAACACACCACCAACATGATTAGCATGGTGAAAAGTCAGTAGTAAGATAAATAAAAATGGGACTTTTGTCTGTGAGCTCCATGAGTACAAGACAAATTGTCTTATGTGGCTAAAAGCCCAGCCCAGCACATGGCAGCAGGCATCACTGGGCTCATTTTTTTATTAGCTGAATGGTCATTTCCCAGAATTCTCTTATCTTCTGTGAACCATCAAGGATATTACAAAGTATTCTGTTATCATTCCTTAATGTCACATTCCATGCATTCTGTATCTACTACACGTCAGGCACTTCGTCCAGGTTCTGGAGATTCAATAATAAGTAAGATAGAAACCTCCCTAAGACAACCTGACTTCTAGAGGGAAACAGAAAATAAATACGCTACCAAAAAAAAAATACATGATAGAATTTCAGGTAGCAATAAATGCAAGGAGTAGGGTAGAGCCAAGTGTGCAGTGTGACAGGAGGAAGGGTGCCTGGTCCAGAGTTGTCTATATTTGCAAAATTCTGAATTAAGCAATGAAGTGAGATTCTAGAAGATTGGAGAAGAAAGTGCTAAGCAAAGGAAGCCGGGAGTGGTCAGGCCTAGAGGGGAAAACACCCTGAGTTTTTGGGGGAACATCAGAGGAGATCAGTCTGAAGAGACCACCACAAGTGAAGGATGGCTGGAAGGCCAGGATGGACCTAGATTTGGGGAGTGGACTTGGGCCTCAAGGATACCAGTTCAGAGGCCATTGTAGTAATTCTCCAACAAGGCCCAGGTAGGCCAAGGTGGTACCAGGAAATGATAAGCAGAGTTTGGATCTGGAATATATTTTGAAAGGAGACCCCAAATTGTTTCCTTGGATATTGAATAAGGAATAAATAGTTCAGTTAAAAGTAATTCTAAGATTTTTTTTTTTGCCATCTAGTGAATGGAAATGCCTATAATGTAAGAGTAAATGGGGGAAGGGGGTGGGAATCCTCAAACAACAAGACATGTATGTGGGTTAACAGGGGACAGGAGCACTGTGGCCACTGGGTAGAACCTACACTTCAGGGTTAGATGAGGGCATTTACTGGCAGATCTATTGCATTTGCCCCAGGACTTGTGGCTCACAGATTCAACCCTGGTAACTGCGTCTCCCAGGCGTCCCCTGCGATTCCCAGGGCTGTAGTGGAGTTTTCTGAGATGTCAGCTCTAGGCTCCCAGAAGCATGTAGAGTGGTGAGGATAGAGCGTGCCACCAATAAATAATTGATAAATAAAGGCATGAATGAATGAATGAACACACAATCACTCCTTCATATGTGCCTTGTGGCTTTTTGAGTTCTCGCTAAAATATCTTAAGGACATGTTAAGATACAATGTTAAATGAGAATTTGGGGAGCATGGTGAACAGGTTCCTTTAATAATGTTTCTTAAACGGCAACTGAAGAACTCTGGCTTTCGTGGCCCAGAGGCATTTTTACTTAAAAACAAACAAGTAAAAGAGAAACTCTGCCTTCAAATCATCAATAAAATCTTTTGGGAGAAAAAAAAATAAATTTGATTAAGAGTCTATTGTCCACATATTCAGTATGGAAGAGATGATAAACAGCATCACTCTTTGTTAGTGAGACCGAGTGACAGAGACACAGATATGTCACACAGTCACTATTCCACAGTAGGGTTTGTTTTCGCAGCAAAGCCCTGCTCGGTAGCTGGCTGTGCACTGGGACGGGCAACGAGCCTGGCTGTGGCATGGGCTCCAGAGGGCGCCGAACTGGCTCCCCACCCATCTTGGACATTTTTGTCCTTGTTCCTCTCACATCAAGCTGATCATCGCCTCCCGCAGGGCTGCTATGAACTCATCTCTGGACCGATGAACCGGCACGCCTGGGGGGTTGCCTGGTTTGGATTTGCCATTCTTTGCTGGACTGTGAGTATCATCCTGCACGTGTTTCTGAAAGGGCGGCCTTACGGTTGCCATGCCCACCTGAACCACACTAGAAAGTCTGGACCCGAACGCATGTGGCAAAACCTAGTCAGGAACCTCCTGGTGCTAAAACAAAGAAAATGGTTCCTTTGAGGTCCAGGGGGTCAACCTCCCTGCCAGGAAAGGATGTGCCTTACTGATCAGATCCTTCTTCAGGCTGTCTGGGACCCACTTGCCTGTGGGGTGCTAGAGAGCCCCTTTCCCTTGCCTAGACACCATACTGAATTCCAGCCTGCTGCTGTAGGGCTGCAGACTCCAGGACAACTCAACCTCAGACATCCCTATTTGGCTCCTGCCCCACATGAATCTGCCTGGCCCCTTATGAATGCACACAAGACACACACAAAGCAGACACAGCTCCCAGCCCTGGCTGCACACTAAAACCTCCCGGGAAGCTAGCATAACAGTGCTTGGACCTCAGCGTCTGAGTTTCTGATGCGTTAGCGCTAATGGCAGGGACCAAGGATGCTTTTCTGTTTTGCTTTATTTGAACTTTTCTGGTGCTTTAATTTGCTGTCAGAACTAAGAAACACAGCGCTAGGTTGGCAGTCCCAAAGTCTTCATGTCAGATCTCCTTGACACCCTCAAATATATTAAGGACTCCAAAAAGCTTCTTGTCTAGGTGACCTGCATCTACTGATATTTACCCTCCCTGGATATTAACAAAGAAAAGGTTTAAGTATTTACTAATCTATTAGAAATAAAATAATCCAATTACAGATGACCATTAACAACATAGTTTTAGGTGGGAGAAGTATTCTACAAAGTGAAAAATGGCATTGGTTTACATTGTTTCAAATCCCTTTCGAGTCTGGCATAGTAGAAGGCAGCTGAAATCCCACAGCTGCCCCTCATTCAATCTGTGTGACTTGACCAAGGTTGAAAGAAAATATGCCCTTCACAAAAATACAGTTTTAGAAAACAGAAATGTTTTCAATAACCTGATCTAAACTGGGCCTGGTGGCACAGGCCTGTAATCCCGTCACTCCGGGAGGCTGAGGCAGGAAGATTACAAGTTCAAGTTTAGTGTTGGGCAACTTAGCAACTTAATGAGATTCTGCCTCAAAATCAGAAATAAAAAAAAAAAAATGGGCTTGGGATGTAGCTGAGTGTGAAGGCTCTGGGCTTAATCTCCAGGAGTGAACACACACACACCATGAACAGTCTTTGAAATGCTCATTAAAATGTAAAATGTAACAAAACCAGTAGTTGCTGCTGCTGAGGATGGTAACGAGTGAGGCTGGGTTCCTCGTGGCCGCAAGCCCATAGGGCAAAGAGCGCAGTGCTACCCCGGCCGGCCGGCGCCTCCACCTCCACTCTTGCTAAGGCTACCGAATTTCACCCCACGGCTTTAGCACCATCCCTGCCAACGTGAGAACGGTGAAAAGGCGAATGAAGTCTTACTGAAATAGCCTTGAAATCATGGGGACATCTGTGTGCTGCACTTCAAGAAACGCCAGCTATGGGTCATAAACTGAGGGTGACAGAGAAAGAAATCAGCTGTGTCCCTTAATACACCCACCCCAGAGTACCCACAGTGTCCATGCACCCTGCTGTTGTGGAACTGCTTCGCTGTGAGGCACTTGGTGAGGGCTCAATAATTTGCTGAATGAATGAAAGATGGTAACAGTGAGTTTTCTATTCATACCATATCAGCAGGAACTATGGAAAGACACTTAAACATTTTGAATATCTTCGAACTTCAGACCAATTATACCCTCCTGTATATTTCCATGGATTCTAGATATAACCAGCCTCCCTTAAAATTCCAAAGAGGAAAGGGAAAGGAACTAAAACTATCAGGGTTCCTCGACGGTCAAGATCCCATGTCAAATGCTTTTAGTGTTAAACCCCACCCCAGGAGCTTGGTAGGTAGCCAGCCTCTCGTCTTACAGGGAACAGTACTGAAGACAGCTCATAGGCATGTGCAGTTCCCAGATACTCACATGAGGCTTTCCTATAGTAAACAAGTAAAACTCTGAAGTTGACAGCCTGGGCTGGAACCCAGATTCTGCTAGTTCGATGCCCCTGGGTGAGTTACTGATCTCTGTGGGATTCAGAAGCAGCCCAGCCTGGTGCATAGACATTCTCCGGGTCAACATTAGGCCCCAGTACTATTGTATTATCTCCTCTATCTCTGAGTTATGTAGAAAAGGTGCTCTACTTATTTTATAGATGCAGACGCTGAGGCTTAGGAAAGTTAACATCTGTGTGCCACACAAATGAATTGAATATTAAGGTCCCCTGGAGGAAGGCACCAGATCTCAGCAAGAGGCTACTTGGTCTTTATGTCACAGAAATGAGAAGAGCAACTTCAGAAGTCAGGCATCCTAAAACGGAAATTTGATCTGGGTGTGGCAGTGAACATTTGTAATCCCAGCACTTGGGAAGCTGAAGCAGGAGGACTGCCGTAAATTGGAGGCCAGCCTGGGATATCCAGTGATCTCAGGACCAACGTGGTCTACCACCAAGCAAGACCCTGTCTCAAAAACAAAACAAAACAAAACAAAACAAAACAAAAAAAACAGAAGAGGATGTCGGCTGGAAAGTGGGGATTAGGGAAGTGACCTCTAAGTGACAGGATATAAGCTATGCTTTGGAATAGTGTGGGCTCAGTGCCACAGGTGGCCTGCTGACTTTGCTTAAGGAATAGGTGTCTAACCTTTTGGCTTGCCTGGGCCACATGCAAAGAAGGGGAATTGCCATAGATGCTAAAGAAAAAACACTTTAACTTATTAAATTATTTCATGAAATACTGCAATAAGCTCAAGTTTAGTAATTAAATGGGATAACTTACATGTCTTCCAATAACAATAACACACCTGCCTCCACAGGCCCACTCACGCCGGGAGGTCAAGGTACAAGGATTAGTAGTCACTGCTCACCCACCAGGACACACAGCCCATGTATTGACCAGCATGGCAGGCGATTCGACAGTGAGTGGTGGGCGCGGGCCCCTCCATGCAGTGCTCTGCTGTGGCCCACACAGCCCGCTCCCACACTGTGCATTCAGGTCAGGACAAACACCACTAATGCCTCTGGTGCAAGTTTGTGATCTTGTGAAGCTGCATCACTAGCTGTCTGGGCCATATGTGACCCCCGAGCCACAGGCTACATATGACTTGTCTATAGAGTTCATGCTCAAAAATGTGCCATTGAGTTACAAATTAAAAACAAAGTCACACACACACACACACACACACACACACACACACACACACACACACACAATCACCCCTAATGTTTTAAAAAACATTTACAAATCTGTGTTGGACCACATTCAAAAGGTGTCCTGGGCCACATGCAGCCTGAAAGCAGGTTGGACTAGCTTGGCTTAAAGAAAGCATACACTTAAAAATCTAGTGACACAGACAGCCATGGTGGCACACACCTGCCATCTTGGCACTCACAAACACACACACTCCTCCTGGAAGGCAGGAGGATCCCAAGGTCAAGATCAGCCTGGGAAACATCGCAATTCAGTCAGACTGTCTCAAAATCAAAAAGGGCTAGAATGTAGCTCAGTGCAAAGGTCCGGGGCTTAAATCCCTAGCACCATGATGAAAAAAAAAGAAAGAAAAGAAAAAGTCCAATGCCACATGAGCCTGAATGATCCTGACCTCATTCTTTTTCCAAGTAGAAGATGTTTCTAAAACAATTTATTTACTTGCTTTTTTTTTTCTTATTATTCTAGTTTTGGGTTCTCCTGGGCACCATGTTCTACTGGAGCAGAATTGAATATTAAGCACCAAGTGTGGCCTCCGTTCTTCCTTCTTCTAGGGACCTTGGACACGGTGCTGGGACCGGCTCTCTCCTACCATCCACACTGCGCTCCACAGCAGTACCACACACATGCCTCTCTCGCGGTACCAAGTGAGGGGGCCTGGAGCTCCCACAGGCTCACGGGCTCTTGTCATTCTCAAGACTACTATTTTTCACCCTTAGATTCCGCAGCACTTTTATGGAGTGTAAAACAGAATTTGGAAAAGGAGAGACCGCTCTCATTCCTGATGAATTTTAATTTGGGGTCCCAGAGACTTTCCAGGAAACCTGTATTGTCATAGTCAGCCACGTTGGGAGAACAAGCCTACTTGTATTTTTCACTGCTTTCTAAAAGAAGCCTTCCAAGGCTTCCATTTATCTTAGTATTTTCCAAGTGAGGGAAGAAAGGAAAAGAATGCTGAAATACACTTTTCGACTTCAGTTGTAAGGTGGCTCTCCTCAACCGAGTCTCCGGTGGTTGTTTTGCTGCCCCCCGTCAGATACACTGATTCCCCAGGGCCACTCCTGAACTTTAGTCAACAGCAGTTCGACTTTCCTCTTGTGCTTTCCAGAGTGACACATGTTTAATATCCTCAACTGTCCATTCATTAAAAGTATGTGGAGGGACTGGGGACATACCTCAGTGGTTAGACTGAATTCGATAATCCTAGCACTCAGGAAGCTGAATCAGGAGGATTGCTGTGAGTTTGTGGCCACCCTGGGCTACATAGTGAGTGTAGGATCAGCCTGGACTACAGAGAGATCTTGTCTCAAAATAAAATTAAAAAGTATGTGGAGCTGGGGATGGTGGGGTGTGCCTGTAGTCCCAGCACTCTGGGAAGCTAAGGCAGGGAGATCAGAAGTTTGAGCCCAACCTGGGAAATCTGGCAACTTAGAGAGGCTGTCTCAAAATGTAAAAATGGAAAGGGCTGGGGATATGGCTCAGCACAAAGGCCCTGGATTCAATCCCCAAATACCCAGTACCGGAAGGAAAGGGGGAAAAAGGAGACTAATGTCTATCTGATCTATCTGTACTTTAGAGACATAGAATTTACCTGTTATATGTTAATTCAATCTTTACCCTGAATTATCTGTACCTGAAACCGCTTTCAAGCAGGCGGGATGCAAGCCAGCTATGACTATGGATGATTTATGAGGAGGTTCGTTTGCTGGCAAATTATTTCTCCTCTGTGGTCCGAAAGGATGTCTTACATCTAAACGTGTTTGCCGAATATTACAAATAAAGAGGGCTTTAAAATACGCTGACTTTCTGTTGTTTCTATCAGTGTCACAGTTGGTCCTGCAGGAGCCTAACAGGTCTCCCAGCAGGTGTGCCCAATCCATAGTAGAGAGGGAACCACCTACCCCAGCTGCTGCACTTACCAGGGAGTGCTGGTGGGGCGCTGGCGCGAACCCTTCAGCCCGTCCACGTCCACGCAGTAAAAAGATCTCTCCCAAGTGGCCAGCCACGTTCCACCCACCCACCCACCCACCCACCCTTCCCCCCCCACCCATCCCCCCCAACACACACACACAGGTTCGAGTTAGGCTGGGCTCAGACAGAACCCCGGAAGCGGAAAGGAGCGGAGCACCTAGCAGCCGAACTGGAGTTGGAGCCTGGTGCCGACCCCCCACGAGCGCCAGCCGAGGCCAGCTGGGCCCCAGCCCCTACCTCAGCTCTCCTCTCCAGGACTCCGGCATCTGGCAGCGTCGGAGTAACTCACACGATCATGCACTTAGGTGAGAAGTCTCCCTCCGGGATCTCTTCCACCTGTGCCTGGTACCTTTCGCTTCCGCCACCAGCAGGCTTTCCAGGGCTGCGCGCGCTGCACTGGCTGGGTAATGCCTGCCCCGGGAGCACCGAGGCCTTCCCTCCCACACCTCCACGCTCCACAACGCTCTCTGACTACAAAGTGCCCTCCATTGGGACTGGATCTCAGGAAAAAGGAAACTAGTCTATATATAAGGAATAGGAGTGACAATAATCCCCATTCTCCTAATCTGCTCACTTTTCCTCCATAGTAGCAGGAAAGAGCTTGGTGGGGCAACATGGCCCACCTGTTGCTCCAGAACTCATTTCACCTGGCTTTCCTACCACAACTAATTAGGAAGAGAAAGGGTCTTCCGTCAGCCTCTGCCCTGCCCCCGCCCCCCAACAGCCAGCTTCCTACCCAGAGCTCAGCACCATCTCTCACGGAAAGTCCAAACTCCACTACAGACAAAGGCAAGCTTTGCTCCTCTCAAAACCAAATAAAGCTCTGACCTGGGGCACCCACTGCAGGCCAGGCCCCGCCACTTGAGAGCCCATTTTTTCAACAGAGAAGTAACAGAGGCCAAAGGATCCCCTTGCAGAAGGTCTCCTAAAAAGCTGACAGCTCCAGAGCCTTCAGGTTAACCTCAGGGCGCTTTCTATTGGGCCGGTCCTGCTTCCACTGCCCTTTCCCTTCCCAGGAGTCCCAGCCTTCCCTGCTTTCCATGGGCCTCCTTGCAAGCCCTAGGACCCCAGCCTAAAAAAGACTGAAGCCCCACAGTCCCACACCAGAGGTGAAGGAAAGTGAGTTCCTGGCTCTGGGAAGGAGGGTGCTGGGAGTAAGACAGGCCCAGACAGAACCATCTTGTGAAAACTCCCTCTTCTCCAGCAGTCAGGCTGCTTGGCAGGTAAGCAAAGAGCAACCACTACCTGCACTCCAGAGAGAGCTTTACTTGATTGCAACACCAAGCAGGTCACTCTCTCCTTGACCATTTCTCTCCCCGAGATTACAGCCCAGGCTCCTGGCAAGATGCATATACTGAATGGCAGACAGCCCGCTGCTCATATTTGCACCCCTGAACCTTTTTTTCCCTACATTGGCCAAAATAAACAGGATCTGCTTGTACTTGAAGCAGAAAATCAGATGCTTTCTGGCTACCCATAAAGAAAACAAACAATATTGCATAAACTGGAAAAATCTAACCTCCTTTCAACCTCACTCCTGGCCATCAATCTGACTGGCAAACTGTGCTGAGGTTGAAGAATTGGAAACTGCACTTGTTTCTCATTTCTAGGAGTGGACAACTTTTCTATTTTAGCAACTAGTTTTTCCTCTAGTTTCCCTGCCCTGTCTTACCTCACTCAGGTTCTTAATCAGCTCCTGTGACAAAGAGTCAAAGAAACCCAGCGGAAGATGGTTGTAGGCTGCTGAGCTTGCTAAACGGGACATTTTTAACCTAAGGCTCAAGTGGCCACGTCCAAGGAAAAGATTCTCAAACCAACTTAGTAAAAGGAAACATTGCTAAGAAACACATGGAGGCGGGACCTTTTTACAGATGACCTACACACACAACCCCTTAAGACGACAAGTACTCAGGTCCTGGGGTTAAAGAGAAATAGTACTGCCATGCGTTACTTTCCAGCGGCCTCTACTGCAAGTTCCATTTGACAAAAGAAGATCTCTGATATTGTGACAAGCCTGATGTCCCGGTCAGGCTCAGCTATTCTCCTCTTGACCATGAAAAATCTGTGGGAAGCCAACCTCAGACCAGCCTACTGAGTCCACGGTGAGAGGAGACAACACAAGGCCACTTCCTGACTTAACAAAATCAAGGTCACTGTGTGTCCAAGCATAAAATACCCAAACCCCTCATTTCTTGGCTAAAATGAGGGATTCCTGCATCTTATCAATGATACTCTTGCTAGAATCTTTTCCTCTATGTTCTGTTTTGTTTTTGTTCTTGTTTTTTGGTTTTTGTTTTTCAGTTCTGGGGATTAAGTTCAGGACCTACACACTGAGTTACATCCCCAGGCTATTTGTATTTTTCTAACTTTGAGACAGGTTTTCGTTAAGTCACCAAGTTGTCCAGGCTGGGCTTGCACTTAAAATCCTTCCACCTCAACCTCTCAGACTACTGGGATTATAAGGGTACACCGCCATGTCTGGCAAACTCCTCCCTATTAATAAAACTGGGATGCATAACCGTAGACTTGCCTCAGCTTTCTGACAATACCCAATATAGAGGAAAACTGGCTTCCTTGGTCCCTCCCCAAAGATTCAACCACAGCCCAAAGGCTGTCAGTCATTAAGCTCCTTCCAGTTCCCTTCAACTGATCACTTCGTATTTCCTAAGGGGGCATTCTCACTCAGTACACTGAGTCAAAATCCCATTTCTTTTTTCACAATAGAATGTTCCACCGTATTCGTCCTGTCTAATCCAAATTGTGTGAACTTTGCCAACTAACCCAATGTGTTAATCTCCAGACGAGTTCCTGGTTTTCTTGCCTAAAGGGCAATGACTTTCTCTGAATAACTCATTCCTCTACTTGCTGGATTGTTTCCCTTATCCAATATCACGAAGTGGGTAAAATAGTGAATTTGGAGTCAAAATACCAGCTGTCCATGACTTTGCCTAGGTGCTTAGGTTCTTGGAACCTGCTTCGGCACAGGCCGATCCCTCTCAGTACTGGGAGGATCCCGTGAGCTGCACCTGCATCATAGAGCTAAGAACCTACATGATGTCAACAGGAAAGCAGACCATAAATCTGGCCTGAAGAATTACGTTTGGCCCATAACCCATGGAAACACACAAATGCATGCTATGTTTCCTTCAATTTATTGCAATAAGATTAATGCCCAAATAAGAGGTCAAAATTTACTGGCCATCAAACAAGAGCTACAAGTAATAACTTTCCAGTAAGATTCTTGCTCAATAGTGGAAGAATGTACTCGGGTGAGCAAGATAAGGCATTTCAATGACAACATCTCAAGTTCTCTGTGTTGTTTCTAGAATCCTAGCGACAAAATGAGCTCTGTGCCCTCACAGTCCTCACAGGGAAACTCGCCATTTTCCTTGCAATGTGGTAGTAAGGTGGGCCACAATAATGGGAGTTAAGAGAAACCTGAATTCAAGCCTGACCACCTCTTACTAACTTTGAGAAGCAAACTTAAATGTTTTCTCTTTGCAGCACACACCTAACAGACACACAAACACACACACATACACAGAGACTGCACACAGGCTAACTTGAAAGTAACAATTTAAAGGGTCGGAAATGCAGCTCTGTGGAAGTATACTTGCCTTGCATATACAAGACCCTGAGTCCAATTTCCAACCTGCCAAAAATAAAAAAATTAAATAGGGACTCATACAGAACAAGCATTCAATTATGCTCCACCACTCACCCAAATGACTTCCAAACCCCTAAGATGCGTGCACGCGTGCACACACACACACACACACAGACAGACATGCACCATATACATATACACTCAAGGCTTGGGATTCATTTGAATTCTTGTCAAATGTCAATGGAGCAGTGCAGCCTTGACCTGTGTGTACTTCCTGGGGATGGGGCCTGCGAGCCCCTGTTGTGTATACTCAGCATAACATCAGGCCCTCTCGGTGGGTAGAAGACAGTTGTCCACACACATGCACACACAAAATAAAAGTGCAGCAATTTAAAATCTTAGTGAAAACTTATTTATGAATGGACCTGGATATGTTCCAACTTGTAGAACATATTAGCAGTTCTTCACAGGGACTTGAATGAAATACACGTTTTCAGCATGGTACAAAAAGGCCGTCACTTCCCTCAAGAGTCCACTCACAAAGCATTTGGGACTCCCAGGGAAACTACCCAAGTGGGGCTTGGCAGACAGCAGAGGCTACTAAAGGCAGAACAAACAGAGAAGGAGTCCAGAAAAAAAAAAAAAAGTTCAGAGACCTTAGGAGAACTTGAATATACTTTTTAGGGTCCAGAAGACCCAAACCTCTACAGAAGCCAAAACAGGGTATAAACCCAGAAAAACTACCTCAGAGAAGGAAGCAGCCCAAACAAAGGCAACACCAGACAGTGAGCTTGAAGTTAGAATGCCCGAGCGTAGCCCTGACCTTGCCACTTACCATTGTGGCATTCTGGCAAAGACCCACTGACTTGAACCTTCTTTTCCGCCCCTTTGATCTCAAGAGTCTGCACGGCCCATAAAGTGGATCTGGAAACATCATAAACTGCAAAGCAAAGTGTTAGCATTGAGAAACAAAACAGAAATAAAAACTTTAAAGTAGCACACTCGTTGTGTGAGGTAGTCGCAATGTCCACACAGTGAGCACTCATAACATGCTAGTAACTCCTGTGTCCAGAAGAGCCGCTACACATTCTAAAAGGATGGCCTCTTTGTGGTGACTATGAAAAAGCATGCAGGCGGGAATTTGGACAAACCCCGTTCCTTTGAAGCCAAACTGCTCTTGGGCTGCAAAGTGAGAAAGGGAAGATGTCAGCACCCATCAAGCAGGTGGCCTCCTGCATCCAGCCAGAGACCGGGCTTCGGACCGCTGCACCTGCACATAGCACAGGTGGCAGGAAGGTCTTAGAGTATCTCTCACCTCAACAACTCTCACAAACAGCTATGACAAGTCATTATCTTGGCTGAAACAATTATCTGAAATAAAAGAGTTCAGCAGTTCCCAACATTTAAAAATTGCAGATGACTTATTAATAACAAAAACCAAAATTCCCACATTATTAGCTATAGTCTATTCCCATCAAGTAAGAAATTGAATGCTCATATATGAACCCTCAAATTTCCTGTACACATAATTCTCTTCCATTATTCTCCCCAACCATAATCAGGAACCCAGTGCCTCCAAGTTGGGATTAATGCCTTGATACCTAGGGGGACGGGGGACAGAACACTAGAGAAAGGCTCTGCAGAAAAGAAAAAAGGCATGGTCATATTACATCCCATGAGCAAATCTTCCAAGAATGAAAAATCTTTATAAGGCTTGTGAGAGGAGAAAGTGGAGTTGTAGGCAGTTAGGGATACAGCGTCCTCCAGAAATGGAGAATTTGCTGGAAGGCAGGATTATAGAAAAAGCATCTAGCTATAACTCCTGACAGTCTGTAGTTGACTACTCCCTAGAACCTAGTGAAATGACAACAGAGACAATGATTTTTCAGGGAAAAGCACCTAAGGGTGGGCTTCAGCAGCAGCTTAAGGTAGCTTTATTCCCAAACCACTGCCAGGTCAAGTCCACAGCCACACCATCGTGTTCTAAGTCAAAGGCTTCTCGTCCCCTGCCCCATCAAAGGCCAGCTCCACTAGCTTGTCCCATAACCAACCAGACACGGCCGAGGCCCGCCTAGGTATTCCCATTACTGATTATGGGAAAGGCAGAGGCGGAGAATGAAGGAAACAAGCACCAGAGCAGCCCAGGAACAAGACACCCAGGGGCCTGCAAGGAGCGGGCTGCACAGGGTCGCACCTGTACCAAGAACGGGAAGGATGGGCACACACAAGAGGGGAGGGTTCCCGTTCACGTGTTCCATGTTCAAGCTGCTCAGACTTACACATAACTGAAATGAGGAGTTTGTGTGTCTGCGGCCGCAGGCAAGAGTAAGAAAATGAGATGGAACACCGAAAGCTTTTTCATATTTTACTAGAGGTACTTCATAGATGTATAATTATGCAATTTGTAAACAGCTGAATCATATCCTACGTGTATAAAATCGTTTTTACAAAAATGATTTAAAAACAAGCAGAGAATGTGCTGTCTGCTGGGTGACCACTGAAGGCACACTGGGCAGGTGGCATCCGAGGACAGCGGCGGCAGCCAGCACAGCCGCTGTGGCCATGAGCCCTCCTGCCAGCTCCTCACTCCGTAGCTCACTACCTCTGCTTCCTGACCTTCCTCGTCCCGTCAGGGGCTTTCACACTGGCACCCACCGCTTCACCGATGACCGCACAGGACAAGGACAGACACGCGTCTTCGTACCTTTCTGTCGTGGATGAGAACAACTCTGGCTCGCTGAGACATCCAGCAGTCTCTTTCCTCTGGACTTTCATCTCAGAAGGCATGAGGAGTCTTCTTCATTTGGAGTTTTCAAGGAACCTTCACTCCTTTGAGTATCTCTTACACTTAATCCTTCAAGTACCCATTTTACAATATTTAACTCTCACAGTCCAATGAACAAAGAAACCTGCCACATTACAATGGTGTTACATTCTGTGTCACAGAGACCTCTGCTAAGGAGATACAAAAAGAAAGAAAAATTCAGCTAAGTAATTAGCTGCAGCAAGTTCTTAAATTGTGCTACTAAGGGGAAGTCTCGAGGGCAAAACTACTGCAATCGAATGAATGTCACCAAGGATCCCTGGTCATGCACCAGCCCAGAAATCCACTGTGATGTTGATATATAAAGGATTGTATTCCACAGATAATAACTTGTAAGAACAAGTCGACAAACCATCTGTTCTCCAGACTCGCGACACCTGGTGCAAGAGCTTCATCCTGAAGATAAAAAGAGCGTGGATGAGGTAAACAAAAAAATTAAATTAGCACATATTCCCCCATTTTTTTGCTTTGCCCCAAAGTGTGGCAAGAATACCTTTATAAATGATTGTATCTGTTGGTTCCTACAATTAAAAAACATTTTTTCCCCTCATTGAAGATAACAGACAGACCCATATAAGACCTTCCGGACAAGAGTCACTGCCACCAGGGATCCCCCGGCTGCAGGACACAGGGTGGACAGGTGCCACAGACACAACAGGTGCATGTCATCAACTTTAACAGGCCCTTGGATAAGCGTAAGGGAATCTTTGAACATTCCAGTGCTGTCTTAAACCTTTTTGTCTGTAGGTGGGAATGGTATATAGCTTAAAAGAGGCTAAAATAACACTCAAGATGTATGTAGGGAGGTTCGGTGAAGGCTACTAGCCTAGTAGAGGAGCCTGTGAAGAGGGGTAGGGATGGTAAATTTCTGAGACTTTTTTTTTGAGACAAGGTCTTGCTCAGTAGTTCAGGCTGGCCTCAAACTCAGCTTAAAAGAGGTGAAAGTCACTACCAAGTGAAGAGGTGAAAGGAAGGACAGGTAAGGCATAAAGACCACTGGGAAACGCAAAAGAACAGGATGCATTTGAGGAAGGGTAAGTCATTCACGTGGTTGGAGCAGAGAAACACGGGGACAAGACTGGGCAGCAAACTGCACAGGTCTCTAGGAGCTAACAGTGAAAAACAACCACGGGGCAGAGGGCAGGAGCACTGTGTTAAGCTAAGTAACATCAGAGGGTAAGAAATACCCAGTTGGGCCTGGTGGCACAGGCCTGTAATCCCGGCACTGTGAGAGGCTGAGGCAGAAGGATGGCAAATGTGAGCCCAACCTGGCAACTTAGCAGGACCCTATCTCAAACTAAAACATGTTTTAAAAGGTGGCTGGGGTAGGGAGCTGGGGGTGTAGCTCAGGGAAAAGGCCCTGAGTTCGATTCCCAGTACAAAAAAACAAAAAACTTAAATAATCTTTTGTTGTGGGATCCAAATACATAAGAAAACCAAGGAACAGCAGAAACGATTAGCAATATCATAATAATTCAGAGAAGTATCACCTGGGATAGGAAGGGGGAGGAATGGGCTTACAGAAGCCACCAGGTCTGAGCATGCACTGGGAGTCGGGGGAGGGTGTCAAGAATCCTTATAGTTTTTATACAATTTATAAATTTTCTTTTTCAATAATTTCTGAAATTTAAAGATTAAAAATGCCCATGTGTGGGTAAAGACTGGAAAAAAAGCCAGTAAAATAAAAATACCTGTGTTGTTGGAATGGTAGGCTCTAACAAAAGGAATAAAAGCCATTCAGTATGGTTTTAAGATGTAGACTCCAACTGGACTGGACTTTTGATGACAGGAAGAAAGTACTGTTAAACTCAAGTTAGGTATGATAACAGAACTGTGGTGCTTTTTAGAAGACTTCTCACATTTCAAGGGTACCTACTGTAGTATTTGTACACAAGACGACCCAACATCTGCAATTTGTTTCTAAGTAATGCAGTGTAGGAGGAGGAAAACTGGATGAAAGAAGGGAGGCCGTAAGCTGACCGACAGGGTCCCATGTACCGTTCTCCCTACTTCTGTCTCTATTTGAAAATTTCCTTCATAAACAGCTTCTAGCAGGATGGACTGGCTAGTCTGACAGATGTCAGCATGGTCCTTCCTGACACAGGCATCCCAGACTCACCTTTCCCCGTTCACTTCATTGCCTCTGTCCCTGGTATGGAAGATCATTGTGTATTTACCCACTTCAGGTTTTGGCCGGTATATTTTCATTCTGTGGAGCTCAACCCTAGAAAAATAACACAGAGATTTTTAAAAAAGAAAGAAAGAAATCTCTCCTCCTTACCTATCACGGGGCACTTAAGAAGAGTCACCTGCAGAACCTCCCCCCAACACTAGTATCAACAGGAAAGAAAACTTGTAAAATTTCAGATTTTTTATATTGGTGGGACCTACGGGAATAACTGCCTAAAAGAATCTCGTTTAACATTATATATGAGGAACTAAGGAAATGCTAGTCACCTTTTTTTTAATCCTGATAAAATATTTACTTGAATGCACTCTGAAGGATAGGACAGTCGAGTCCCTTAGGATCCCTAATTTATTAGTGTTGTCTTCCTTTCACAAAGAAAGGAATGATTAGTTGTAGTCATAAGCTTTAAAGCTTCAGGCTTAGGCTCAAGCCTAGACTCTGTTACAACCTCAGTAAGTCAAATCACTGTTAGAGGTCTTGGTGCCCAGATCTGTGAGCTAACACGGGTGACAGTGAGGTGATTTGAAAGACTCAAGCAACGTAAGTCACATGCTTTGCAAACTGTGATGTACTTAATGTGACAGGAAAAGGCTGTGCTTAGTTTTTAGTAATTAAATCTTAACCAACTTTTATGTTCAGATGATTCTGGTTTCTCCATAGCATTAATTAAAAATAATTCTGAAGGCCATGATGTTCTTATCAAATGAAACTAAAACTTGGGGCTCTCGGCTCCCCTGAAGCTGAGGGAGAGAGAAAAAGAGACAGTAAAAGTAACCAAAGACCATGAATTATCCCAGCTGGGCCTAAGATTGGTCCTGGTTACCTGTAGTCCTTGTTATGCTGCCGTGAAATCTAGTACGGGATGGGTGGGGAACCTCTCTTCAGTTCATAAACCACAGCCCTGCAGGCTGCAGACGGGCTGAGCTGGAGAAATCTACTCCCGCCTGCCCAGGACCTTCCAGAGGCTCCTCCACAGGCACAGGAGGAAGGCCAGTACGGGGCCTCTGACTTCCTCATGCCACAGCAACGGGAAACTTTTGATCATCACACATCCATCAATTCAGAACCTCAGCTTAGAATTTTACATCTGAGGAGATAATCCGTAGAAGGAAAGGGTCTCTTGACAGCCAGAAAGAACCTGGTACTACAAGTCTAACATTCTAGCTAGAGGCTCACGAATAACACTGATGTCAGGGAGAAAGGATTACCTAGAACAGTCCGGGCCCCACCCAAGTTTGGGAAGGAAGGTGACAGAGGCGGCCAGATATTGAGGGCATGTTCCCTTAAGCTGCCCAGAGCAGAAATGGTCCAAATCAAACCAACAGCAATGCCAACAGCCCAGTCAGTCCTGCAGGGCAGACCACCAGCTGCTGCGGCAGAGGGTGGAAAAGAACATCTGCCCTGGCTCCAGCACACACAGCCCCTCGGAGGCTGTTAGCACCCCCTACTCTGCACTCCTGGAATGGTACCAGGGCCCCAGGGGGCATGAGGAAAAGCACAAAGTCCTCCCTTGGAAAGAAACCCCACTGATGAGTTCAGAGGCTTCCCCCGCCACTTCTACATCCCAATCACAGGAGCAGACCACAATTCGTTTCTCAGCTGCCCCTGGCAAAAGGCAAACTGGGCCATCATGCCCTCCCTCTCTGCTCTGCCACCCCTTAAGCCCAAGTCCACAGCTTTGTAATCTGCCGGATGGGCACCTATAGGAACTATTTACTAAGGCAGGTTTCCAGAGCCACCACTGACAGCCGAGCCCCGTGAAGGGGACCTTTCTCTGTTGTTCACCTGAGTCTGAGGTCATCGTCTTCGCCTCCCCATCCCCAGTAGTTGTTAGAGAATCCATTCACCTTGAAAAACTGCTCTCTGCTTAGGGCAGTAACACCCCCAAAATATCCTCTGTAACGTAACCTGGAGCAAAGAGAGGAGTGGAAAGTGAAATGTTAGTACAATGTACCCACAGACCCTTCAGATGTCTCCAGGACAAGCATTCTAGAAACAACCCGCTCCTGCCTGGCGTCCCCTCCAGTGCTCCCGGCCCTTCCTGCCTTGCCTTCGCTCCTCTGTGTAGGCACGTTGATCCTGCTCACTAAACAGGTGTGCAGATGTCTGTAGCGATACTTCCAAGTGTTCTCCACCACATACATCAGAGGCAGGCAACGGTTTCACCTTGTGTACCAACCCAATGGTGCCCATAGTTTCCAGGAGCACTGGGTGAAGAAGCTGCATTTAGCCCAGCATGAATGAATGTCATGATCAATGTACTTCTAATTTTTTTTTTACTCTTTTTGAAGGGGAAGGAAAATCTTACACATCTCCTGCTATCCCTGCGGGTCCTGGCATGGGCAACTAAGTAGGCAGAGGATAATGTCTTTTCTGAAAATATAATTTGGTTTTGATGGATGACAGGAAATTATGTCTTGGACAAGCTGACTCTGAAGTAGCCCTAGGGCTTTTGTCAACAGGCAGGAACATAGATTCTATGCTTACTAGAGAGAAGATTCTATGCTTACTACAGAGAAGTCGCCAGAGATACACTTTAGAAATAAACCAGAAGAGGGCTGCACTTGAAGGCACGAGACTAGAAGAAATCACCCAAAGACAACATAGTGGGTGAGGAGAGAGGGGATCAAAGGGGGGAATCATAGCTTACAGTTCAATAGAACCCTGGGAACACTGACAAGTACGTGGAAAAAGACAGACCAAAGACAGACCAGGGAGTAGCAGGTCTAGAGGATTCCTCTGTATTCTGAGTGGACAAAGCAATAAATCTGAGGAACAAAGATCACTATTAAATACAAAGCTGTAACAAGTCAGAGGTGCAAAAGGAGGCAAGCTTCCTCACTCGGATGTTATAAATAAAAAATGGGACTCTTTAAGGTTTATAAGTTCAATTACATTTGGTTCAAAGTATCCAGGACCAGTTACATACCGATGTTTTTCCAGGAAAAAGGAAAGTGAACAGGACAGATCACTAATCATGCAGACACTGGCCCTTCGAACATGGGGCACCCCAAAACCTCACCTGCATTTCAGTTGTTAATTCTTAGATTCTGAATACAAATGGGAGACCCATTTGGCTCATAATATGAACAGATTTATTTCTATACCCCTCAACCTATAATTCTGAGAAATGATGTTTTTGTAACTTAAAAGGAAATAAAGTGCTTAGAAGTGCCTATCAGTGACTGTGACATATACTAGCAGTGACTTGGGGCCATGGGTCTCACACCCTGCTCGACTGGGAAGGAATCCTTAACCACCTGAGACAGCAGCTTCATGGGGGCCCCAGGAGTAGAACCCCCTCCCAGATGTAACCAGCCAAGCACCAAGGAGCATCTCCCCAAGGGAACCTGCACTGACACCTCAGTAGGGTCCGTGGTCCCTGTGCACCACGCGAAAGACAGCCGGCAGCCAGCTATGCTCTGTGACCCCGCCCTGCCTTCCAGGAGTTTACAATCGAATAAGGCAAATGAGCATGGTCAGGGTCTGAAAAAGGCGACACCTGCAAGTCAGGGGGCCTAAGCGTGAAAGGATACAAACAGGCACAAAAACAGGCGATTCCTTAGTGGCCAGGACTCCAGAGAGCCAGGAAAAGAACCGGCTCTGAGGGCTTCTGGGGACCACCTCTGTGGGACTGGGGAACAACAGAGACAAGCTAGGTGAAAGTTAAGAAACTCTTGGTTTCCCAGGTACCTGGCAAGTGGCAAGTGTCTCCATGTTTATTGATACTTGCTTTTGGATTTTCTTCCTATTTGGCAAAGCATAAATATTTAATCAGCCCGAGAACATGCTTCTGTATTTTTAAAGGTCTATAAGGCCCCAGGGTGTAACACTGTCATAAAATAACTACAATAGAGTCCTTATAGAAAGCAGGCAGGTGCCCAAAGAGCTCTTTGTAGTAAAATCTGCCAGGTTGGTCCAGAGCTTCATCTCTGACCTGCAATCAAAGATAAGTAACAATTATTTCTGACTTAGTCAGACCCTGGGACATGTGGAGCAAGTTAATTTCTTCTTTCTGCATGAAAAGCAAGTGAAAACATTTCTTGCACTCAGTGCCCCCAGGACGCTGTGACAATGGAACATGCGAATTTAAGCTCCACGGTGCAGTGCCACCAAGGGACCGGCAGGGGAAAGACGCTCAGCTGCCTGAAAATGAACCTGCCGGCCCCTAGCACTGAGGATGGGAACCATCCACCTGGCCCACAGGACTCAGGATGCAGATAGTCAATGCAACTGTCATAGTAGGGGCGAGTTGCTCTATTAATACCAAATATTTTTATATTTTAATTTTTAAGTTGATAATCTTGAAGGGTCCACCATTCTAAGGCTAAAGCAGGACTTTACCAAGTTCAAGTCCAGCCCAGACAACTTAGTGACTTATGTTGTCTCAAAATAAAAAACAAAAAATGCCTTAGAACCTGCTCATTGTGAAGGCCCTGATTTCAATCCCCAGTACCATAAAAAAGAAAAAAGGAAAAAAGAAAATCTGTCAGTTACTCAAGGGAAACAAAGGTTTTTCTGATAACTAATTATAAAAGTAATGGCTGGCTAGTGACATTAGCAAGTTAAAACATAAAGTTGCATGCACAAACTATTTTTTAGACTTACGTAAATATCTAATGGAATCCACAATGGTTTCACCAAAGCCTAAGCAAAAACTTATTTCCCAGCAGGAAAACCCAGCAACTCAGCTTTCGTTCAGCTTAATACAAAGATGCAATCCAGAAGCCCAACCTGAGGCCTGCCCTTAAACCAACCTCTGTCAAAAAGTGCCAAGGAAGAGGCAGAGAAAGAGGAGGTGGCAGAAGTCAGACCCACAGATCAAGTTCCCCCAAAAAGAGAAAAACCTCAAATCTCCCGCTGCCCTCTGGCCCACAGCCCCTGCCCTACCTCAGGGAAGTGACACGATTCCTTCAGTTTCTTCCCCGTCCCTGCCTGGCCCCTCCAATACACTAAAGAACAACCGAACTGAGCATCCTCCGGTCATCGCCAGCTGGACCTGCCCCCTCTACAGGAAACCCCCACTTCCTATCAGGTAAGCACCACTGGGCCCCCGCTCCTCCTCCCAGACACAGGGCCGCACGTCCGGAACTCTGCTAGGAAGCTCCTATTCACTCCGTGACAGGGCCACGCTCCCTGGGCACAGCTTCACTCCTGGCCCAGGGACTTGTAAATACTGTGCTTCTATCCATCACAGCTCATTCACAGTGTCTTTATATCACAGCTTATATGAAGACTTTTGGTTTTGGGGGTTTGTTTGTTTTGAGACAGGGTCTTGGCTCTATAGCTTGGGCTGGTCCTGAACTCACATGAAGCCCAGGATAGCCTTGGACTCACAGCAGCCTCAGCCTCCCAAGTGCTGAGATTACAGGTGTGTGCCACCACACCCGGCTTTATGTAGTGCTGGGAATCAAACTCAGGGCCTCACGCTTGCAAGACAAGCAATTGAACACAGTGCCATTCCTCCAGCCCCAAGGACTGGGTCTAATGGCACTACCTGAAGCAAAAGTCACAATCTACCATACTCAAGAACTGTCTCAAACAGTCTAAAGTAAGAAGTCTGCACTGTATGTGCAACCCAGAAGCAAGGACCGCAGAAGTCAGTTTCCATCTCATGCTCAGAGTCCTCACGGGGGGAATTTACTGTATTATTTCATGATCCACCCAGACCCGGCCTCCCCTCCCCAGCGGGGCCTGCCCCTCAACGTGCCCCTCCACGTGCCCCTCCACATGCCCCGAGGTGTCTGTGCAGAGGTGCGATGTGACACATCCCCGCCGCAGCTCCCAGTGTCCTGGGCAGGCCCTCTGCCTACCCACGCCGGCCCACGGCCTCCACCTGGAAAGCGTCCCAGCTACCAGTGCACTTGAGTGACAGGCTCGTGGAAGCTGGCACGCACACGCGTGCACACATAGGCAAACTCCAAGTTTCATTTTTAGAGACATTTTCTTGGCCACTATTTTCACTCGTTTGTGCTAAAATGGGGACCGGTATCAAATAAGGTTGGGAAGCAGTCCCCTCATGGGGACAGAGGCAGCATGGAGAGACAGTGCTGCCCAGCACTTCCCGCGGTAGCTTTGAGGGAAAGGAACCTGTGCGGCATAGCAGTCTCCTCAGCAGACTACTCAAATGACAGAACCGCCCCTCCACTTCTCCCTGGAATTTGGGGAAAAGCCTGGAAAGAGATGACTAAAATTTGGCCTAAGAGGCTCCACCTTGTGGCATCCTAGAGGGACGTCAGGAATGAACAAGAAGGTTACCTGAAATTGTGACACTCCATCAAGGTGACTGTAGGATTTTTTTTTTCTATTACATTTTCTAATTCCTGTTTTGCACTTTAAAAACTAAATATTTTTTTCTTATTTATTGCATACCTAAGCCCCTGGGGAGCTGTGCTCTGCATGCCTGTGACCCCCATGACACAAGTTTGCAGACCCGAGCTGCCTCACCTGTACCCAGTGCTGTTCCTGCCCACCACCAGGTGCTTGGGCTGGTCCTCACACGTGTAAAGGTTGAAGTCATTCTCCGGCACCAAGTCCACATCATGGAATACGAAGCAGTCCCAGTTCTCTTCTTTGAGAGCTTCAATGTACCCCACATTCAGGAGTTTGGCTCGATTAAACTTTTTTATTCCAGCCTGTAGAAAATGGAAATTAAGATATGGAAAGCTCCTAAGATAAAGGTTCCTGCTGCTGCCCTCTCCAGCTCAGCCTCAGGAATGGACACGTAAGTCTGCACTTGGTACATGAAGACCTGACAGAAGCCACATGATGGCGATGAGGAGGACCTTTTTATGCTTCATACACACACATATTTCATAACTTTAAATTTTTAAGTCTTGAGAGTTACTGTTTAATGGTACAGACTGCCAGTGTAGCAAAAGTAAAAATCTCTGGAGAACGGTTACACAACAGTGAATATTCTTTTTTTTTTGGGGGGGGGGGGGAATGGAGGGGGACAGGTTCTCGCTCAGTACCCCAGGCTGGTCCTCAACTCACTCTATAGCTCAAGCTGGCCTCACACTCACTGCAAACCTCCTGCTTCAGCCTCCCGAGTACTAGGATTACAGGCGTGTGCCAACCCACTGGCTTACGTGGTGCCAGGGAACTGAACAAACTCAGGGCCTCACACTTGCCAGGCACACACTCTAACCACTGTTCTACAGACCCATCCGTGAATATTTTTAATGCTACCAAATTAAACATGGCTAAGATGAAAAGTAAATAAACATAAAGAGTCTGAGATGGTAAACTTTTGTTATGTGTATTTCACTACAATTAAAATTTTGTAAATATAGTTTTAAAATACAAATAAAAGTCAGGCATGGTGGCATACACCTGTCATCCCAGCACTTGGGAAGCTGAGGCAGAAGGATTGCCATGAATCAGAGACCAGTCTCAGCTACAGAGTGAGTTCAGGACCAGCCTGGACTACAGAGCGAAACCCTGTCTCAAAATAAATAAATAATGTACTATACACTCAAAATTTATCAAGAGGCTAAGTCTCATGTTAAGTGCTCTCACCACAATAAGGTTTTTTAAACTCAAAATTGTGAAAAGTATCACTATGTTTTCCATCTCATTCATACTAGTCATATCAGTTAATATTCCAGCTTCACTGTTAACTCTTGGCCAAACCCAACCTTACCCTCTATTAACAACTGACATTGAGGTTTTCTTTCTTCCTTTCTTTCTTTTTTTCCTTTTTTGGACAGGGTCTCACCCTGTAGGCCATGCTGGTCCTAAACTCAGAGGAAACCTCCTGCCTCAGCCTCCCGAGTACAGAGATTACAGGTGTGCGCCACCACATCCAGCTTATTGGTGCTGGGGAATCAAACTCAGGGCCTTGAGCTGGCTAGGCAAGCACTTTACCCGCTGTGTCATTCCTCCAGCTGCTGACACTAAGTTTCAAGAGACTTAGCAAATAATGTGTTGGTGATCAAGGAATTATTACCTATAAAAAGCAGTTATTGCTATTATTTCTAAGCTACTTGAAAGTTTCTTGGAAATCACTGTAAGAAAATCCTGTTATAATACTAATGGTAAAAGCCAATTTTCAGAGTAGCTTTAACTTCTTTTTCCTTTTTACTAGAATTTTTTTTTTAATTTATCGCGACCCTATTCCCTTCCTACCCCATTAACCCCTTGGCACATCCTCATTTCTCACTCCACAAAGTCTATCTTCTTTCATCCCTCTTTTACTTTTTCATTGTTTGGTTTTCTCATATTGGAGAAACCATATGATATTTAATCTTTGATAATAAAAATTTAATGTTTCTGATCCATTTAACTAAGCAAGATGGTCTAATGGTGCGTCCATTTTCCTACAAGTGACTCAAACTTATCTTTCTTTATGGCAGGATAATATTCTATTGTGTGTATAGGTAAGTGGCCTTAACTTCTGGATAACAAAAGAACACAATCTGACCTGTAATGACAAAAACTATGGTGTAAAAAAAATTTTACTGTCCTAATTTTTTTCATAACTTCTTGGATCAAATTCCGTAAGAAATAAACTCCAATTTATATAAGCAGATTATCATAACCAAAGTACAAGCAGTTTTCAGAAGTTACAACAGCATTTTCCTGAAAAGACATACACTTCCATTCATAGAAAAAAATATACAGTACCATGTGGGTTGCCATCTTGAGGGAGAATTCAGACCAAATAAATCAGTCATAATCAATAATGTTAAAAAATTATAAGATAAAATAATTATCCTATTTTGTTTCTAGTCCCAAAGAAAAACATGTATTAAATAAGCACAATTATTCTCAAAAGCCCCAGTCTATCATCAAGACGACTACAGAGCTGACCTCTGAGTTGTCAAAAGTTCTACCGCAACAAACATCAGCAGCTACAACCAATTTTAATTATTTAACTATTCTGCTTGCCTTCCTAAAAATTTTTAAGTATTTCTGGGGACACAGTTTGGATGGCCCAGAATGATTCTGAAATGCTTAGACATGGATATTTTAAACTGATGTCTTATTTTTCTTTTATTAAATTTTAATACAATAGGCATCATTAATCATCCACACCACTGACCTTAGAGCTAAATTCTTCAAAAGCAGCCTATAGTTACACGGCATTCCTACCTTCCAGAAGCCAAGCAAATGAATCAAGAAGAGTGAAAATTAAACATAGTCCATGATATGTAATAAATAGTGACAAAGTTAAAGGAAGAAATGAGAAGAGAGTCACAGAACTCGATGACCAGTGGCACCCAGTGCTGTGTCAAATCCTCTGTCCAGGTCTCCACTGAATAGCCACAGTCAACACCAAGTCCAACATCTCATCCCGCGGAGCACGGCAAATGCCATGAGGAGCCAGGCGATCTCGGGGGAAACCTGAGGGCAGGCACTGGCTCACGTGGAAGGGCTCAGGAAACCCACTTCCTCCCGAAGCTCATTTCCGGGCAGTAACCTTTCCCAGAACTTGGCCCTATGACTCCACGCTCTGGGACAAGAATTTCCTTGACTCCTTTTGATGACTAGGGAGGTTAGCAGAATCTTATTTTGATGACAGTTTGACGCAGCTTTTACTCAAGGTGGACAAAGCATCACATAGCCAAAACCCTCAGAGGGCTCAGAGTGAGGAGGAGCCAAGGAGGGGCCCAGCAGGCCCTGCACTCACCTGGTGGATGACGTAGATGCCATACTCCAACTGCTGCCTCTGCAGGAAGGGGTGCAGATGTTCTAGCAGGTACAACAGGTGTTTCTCTCTGTTCCGGTGGGGAATAAGGATGGCCACACGCTGCAAGGCCCTACACTCTTTCGGGTGATACCGGCCTCTGGACACTCCAGGATTTTTTGCCTGTACTTCTTCCAGTGTGAGGTCTGGCTTGAAAATGAGCTTGCTCTGGCCCCCTACAATGAACACAGGATCTAGTCAGGCCACTATATAAAGGGGTGAAGGTAGGCGAGCCCTTAGACTACTGCCCAGTAAACAGTGAATACTCACAGTAGGTTGGCTTTTACTACTGCTAAAGTCTCACTTAGCCACAGAATCATGTGGCCATGATTACTGATAGATAGCAAAACCAAGCAACTGATTGTGAAATACATTCCTATGGCTGGAAATCAACTCTGGCTCTAAGATCCATCCCTAAATAGGAAATGTAGACTGTCCTGATGACGTTGGCACCCAGCAAAAGTCAGGGCAAGACTGAAAAACACAAACTGAAAAACTCATATTTGCTCTATCATCTGAAATCTCTCAAACTCAAGAGGAAAGGCCCTCTTCCTAATTCTCTGCTGCTCCCAGCTCCCTAAGGACCATGCACTGCAAAGGAGAAACCAGCCTCTCTCCCTAATCCAGTGGCAACAGGTTCGTGCAGCACGGCAACAAGCCTCGTATTGTGCCACCACAGCAGGACTTCTAATCCAGCACAGCATTTGGTCAGTGACCCTGGAAGCAGCCAGACCACATGAAACTCAAGGCCACCCTCAGCAGCCAATCCCACGCAAGGCTTCAAATGTCAGGCTGAAGCAAGTGACTCTCTTGACCCAAATAACAGGATATGTGGGCTAGTAGAAAAAGAAGCAGAATCCTACTTAGGAAATGGAACTACGTATCTTTTGTTTTTAAGTGCCACATACACAGGTCATACTGTAACCCTCAAAAATTGTGTTAATCCCTTCTGAGCAAAGCCCTTCCTATGTATAAGTCACGTGCCTTGCTTTGTGTGACCATCCCTACCCAGCACATGGGGCTTAGTTCAGGCTAGACTCCAGCATGCCTAGCGCCTTAGGGCACCAAGAAGAAGTAATGACTTCAAGCTACCCAAGAGAATAACCAGCCTTCAAGAGACCTTCCTGAAAGGCTTGCATGCAAGACACAGAAGCAGCAGTCGACTCCTAAGAAAAACACAGTAGGAAATGGAATTACATGGGAGATCTTGCCACCAGGCTACTGGGCCACCAGGGCACGAGGAGGTGGCTGTTGAAATGGTTTCCTGAGTGGCCTGTTAATAAACCTCATCACTAACATCACCATGTTGAAAGAACCATAAACAACAGGTTTAACGTGGACTGGCCGACTTACTTACCTCATTGTCTTAACTTTTATGGGCCCTACCTTTCTAGAACTTGCTCCCTCGTCTTCCTACCAGCACTCAATAATATCTCTCTAGCTCCACTCTTTTGTCACTGACCATATATTCTTTATAGAAGAATTTATTGCTTAAATGTAATGTGAGAATTTTAAGCAAGTGGAATAATACACTTGTTTGCATTTTAATGACTCATTTTCATATCTCAACTTATGTAATTTATGAGTACAAGAAACACTCAGGAATAACATTTTAGCTTTTCTATGACTGATTAAAGGCAACTAGCATGCCAATATGAATATAGTACAACAGTGGGGTTCAGTTAGGAAGGAAGATATATAGACTGGAAGTTCATTTGTCCTCCCAAAATTCATACGTTGAACTTTCCAATGTGATAATACTTGGGGGGGCAGTAGGTGTTAGTCATAGGATTCAGCAGGTAATTAGTTTAAGATAAGGTCAGGAGAATGGGATCTCCTATTGAGACAAATACTTATAAAAAGGCCAAAAGTCATGTAATCTTAATCTCAATTTGTGTGTTTATTTGGCCTCAGCTCACTAAGGAAGGCCAATGCAAAGACATACCAGTCGGAGGGCCCTTCCAAGACCCTAATCACCAAGCTTGACTCTGATATTGGACTTCCAGAAAGCCTATAGAACTCTAAGAAACACACCTATGATATGCAGTTACAGCACCTTATGCACACTAAAATAGAGGTGCTTAGACAAGATTCCTAGGAAGTACCCAAGGTCACCCACAGCCAGCTCTATCTGTGGGCAGCTCCAGCTGCTAGTAAAGGAAAGGCACAGTGGTACAATGCTACAAAGGCTCCCCCTTCTACATGCTGCTATGTCCCTGTCTCACAGAGGAGAAAGCAAGCATGAACCACACACTGGGACCAGCTGAACAGTAAGAGCACTGGCACTCGGGGAACCTAAGATTAACTCTGTCTGGGCAGTTACAGAAACCTTTAGGAAGAGCACAGTTGTGGGCCAGATTACCTATGGCAAAACAAGGATCCCCCAGGCAGACGTGGGCTGAAGAAAGGCCTTTGGGAACAGGGAATCGTACAAGTCCAGACCCAGAGGACTATTAGGAGGAGTATAAGCACTCTGATGCTCTGGGGAATTGAGGTATATGGGAAATAATTTGAGTGGCATTTTTCCTGTCAATTTTGTTTTATTCACCAAAACCAATTTGCTATTGTGAACTGAAAAAGCCACCACACCCACAACAAGGGTCCTGCAAGGTAAATTGATTAGATTAATGAAGAGCCTGGTGTTCCAATGCACAGCCAACTTATTTCAGGCCTTTTAGCCCCTTTTTTGGCCACGCTGTCTCCGGTTTCCACCAATCCAAGAGCTAAGAATGTCCTCAGATAGCATCGGAGACCTACAGCAATCTCCCTACCTGACGCTTTCACCAATGTTTTTAAAAAGTCCTTTGATTTATGACTTTGCTCATTCTGTTACTATAAATACTGCAAGTAACTGTTAACTCACTGGAACATGGCATTTGAGGCAACCTAAATCTATGCTCCTGGGCCATGATCACTCACATTCAGCTCTAAAATAAACTTAACTCTTCTTCTCTTCAAGGTAAGATCTGTGCTTTTACATCAACATTTCTTATTTATTTATTTGGAGACAGGGGATGCTCTGCAGTCTAGACTGGTCCTGAACTCACTGTGTAGCCCAGGCTCCCCAAGTGCTGGGATTACAGGTATATACCACCACATCTAGCTTAAACACTTAAATCAAAGGGAAAAGTATCAAAGGGGAATCAAAGTATTTATGATACAAGGTTTTTAAGAAATAAATAACTAAAGACAATATTTAAAAACTTAATCCTTGCCCTTGACTCTACACTTTTGGCCAAGAGAATGCTAACAGACTTGATACCCTTGAATCTCTCCATTTGCTGAACAGTAAGAAAAGCATGCCCAGAGTAGCCTACTGTCCTAGGAAGATGAGGGACACAGGGAACAGAGCCACCTACAGACCTTAATGTTGTATTTGACTAAGACTTTATATAATGTGTTTATATAATGATATATCATACTTCAGTGAGAATGAACAAAGCATAACCACGGTCACCCAAATGAATAAGGGACACAAAAATAATGTGTAACAACAGAAGCCAAACACAAGTACGCAACATATGCTTCCAACTAATAAGGCTATGATGATGCAAAAACACAGCTGTCACCTCAGTCAAATGAGCAAAGGTCCTAAGTTCAATTCCAAATACTGCCCTCCCAAAATTATATATATATATGTGAAAATTTTAATGAGTAGTGTTAAAGTCTTAAAGCCAGATCACTGAAAGAAGCATAAGAATTTCTGAAGTTCTAGAAAGATTTTATTTCTTGATTTTCATGCTAGTTACCCTGTTATACATGATCAGAATTTTGTACCATTCTGTATGTGTTATCATAAATAAAAGGTTTATACAGGACTTTTAAAAAATAAAAAAGGAAACACTTACTGAGATTTGGAGACACAGAAGGACAGTTGTCAAGTTCTGCTTTGTTCACGGTAGCTTCACTGGGGAGAGATTCTTCCTTTCCCAAAGCCAGGACCTTATTGAAATTAGACATGAAATCCTTCGCTTTGGGAATCTCTTGAATAGCACTCACAAAGTAGTCACTGGTGGCCCAGCCAACCGCCGTCAGGCACAAGGTGAAAAGCAACAGCAATCGGAATTTGTAGGGAAGGTGGAAAGGCAGGTTGAAGCCCATGTCTCTGTTTCTGTGAGTAATACGGATCTCTCTGCTTCAATGCAGCCAAGGAAGCTTCAGGTTAAACTTTTCCAATCTGATGGCAAACTTGATGACAACTTGATGACAAGGGACAATGCTTGCTTTTGCCCAGTAGTTCTGCTCTGATAAGCTCTAAAGGGAAATCACAAAAGACAAGTTGTTTGGAAAGGAAATCCTACCTTAAAATGATTCACGTCAGCACAACATGAAAACTCGTCCCTGATGAATCTTGACTGAGAGTAACGGCTTAAGTTCTCTCACATAGGGTTGGGAGGTCAGGAACCAGAGATTTTTAGATGTTTCCAGCCATCTATACCTCCCAGAAGCTCTCTCCATCTGATCGTACAGTCTCTCTGTCGCCCACAAAAGGAAGTTACTCCCAGATGCCACCCAGACCAAAAGAGCAAAAGAGAAGAGGTGACCATAAACGCCCCTCACTTCTGAGCTGGACACACAGCCTGAAATGCAGTCTCAACGGTTCCCTTTCTCAGTTGCTCCTTCCTGGGCAGTGTTAGGAGAAAGTTAAGAAAAAAAAGACCTGGTTACAGAAGTATAACTGAACCCAAAGAGAAAAATCAGGAAAACACCAAAGCCCCTTTCCTCAGTGAAAACACAGTCTTCAGCAATAGTCCTCAGCAACAAAAAATGAAAGCAATATTTTCAAGGAAGCAACAGCACAGGGTCCATCCGTCATGTGGGTGAGCATGGGAGTAGGGCAAGAGAGAGAAAGGCAACAGAGTCCCAAAGGAGAAGGCCGACAATCTATAAGAGAAATGGAATTCAGCACCGTGTTTAAAAACAGATGCGGGGATGAGACAGAAACTTTAGCACTACCACCTGTCACCCATATACTTGGGTCACTTAACAAAGCCTTAATTTCTTAATCTGTAAAATGGAGAATAAAAATAGGACCTACCTGAAATCACTGTAGATCTGGGCCTAACATATTAGCATATAAAGTGCTGGCCTACCTTCTGATGCACAGTAAGTACCCACTAATTGGTGAACTCACTGTTACTGCTCTATTATTGAAGTCTAGTCTAGGGATCACCAGTGGGCGGCCATACTGCTGACCAGACCATCCAGACCACCATTTTACTGGGCTCTCTTTTACTGGCAGCTGATAAATTACCAGCTTATTTCATACTTCAATAGCACAAGAATATGAACTCGCATCTAAAAGAAGCCATGTTCTTAGTTATTGACAAAAAGTCTAGTTTTTAATGGTAAATGTACTAGTAGTAAAGGCTGTGGGGCAAGGCTCCAGGGTGCAGTAAACAACACCCTCACATCTCTCTGCATTGGCAAGGCCACATTGCTCTTCCAATTCTAAACACGTATTAGAAAGTGCAGGAAACAAAGCCAGGCTCAGATAATCTCCAAAGCCAGTCAAATGAGTAAAATGGAGCCCAGATATATTCTATGCTAAGTAATAGAATGGAAACACTGTTGTATCTTAAGTGACAAAAAAGAAAAAACAGAAAGTCAACTACATGCGTGCACTATGACTACAACTAGAGATACAAATTTTTTTAAAAATCTAGAAAGAAATATATGTAAAAATGAACAATAAGTATGAGATTAGCTAGAAGTGATATTCATTCATTTCCATTTCTGTCTAAGTTCAAGTGATCCTCCCACCTCAGCCTCCCAAATGACTGGGCTACAGATGGGTACCACTGTGCAATATTGCTACGGTTTAAATGACTTGTCCCCCCAAAAGTTTCATGGGTGGGGAACTTAGTCATGAGTATAGCAATGTTGGGTAATGATGGGATCGTTAGGAGACGGGCCCTGAGGGATCTGGTTAGGACTGCTGGGGACGCTAACTTCAGGAGGAACTGAGACAGTTCTTGAAGGACCTTGAGTTAATTTTTGAGAGAGGGTTGTCAGGAAACAGTAGGCCCGAGGCGAGGGAAGCGGCTCAGAGCTTGCCAGCATGCCCTGGGCTTGCCAGCCAGGCAACACCACAGAGAAAAGCACAGGCTTGGCCCTTCTCCCACACTCCACCAGCTTCCGATCTTGTCACATGATGTGGCCCTACTACACATGCCCACCATTGTGTTGCTATTTGCCATGAAGTCCTCCCCAGAGCAAGGTGAATGCCAGTACCATGCTCTTGAACCTCCAGAACCATAAATGACTTCAATGGTGTATAAACCCAGGCAAATGTGTACGCCCAGGAAAGTACAACTGTGCATAAGCAGCCCAGCTAAAAGTGAACTGTGACCAGGTTCCCTAAAAGCCTAACTTTAGCAAAATTATGTTATTGTGTTAAGGAATAAGTAAGAACCTTTAAAGTTGCTGAATTTTAAGTAATTATTTCGCCAGGCTTGCGGTAAGTTTCATTTTACTAGACTTGTGCGACAAAATTTATGACTTAAAACCACAGCGAGCTTACAGGAAGACTTGCGGTCTAGAGACCACTCTTAAAATAATTCATAGCTTGGTTAAGCATTTCTATCACAACGCTATCACAATGCCCCCCACGGTTTTGTTCCCTTCTAACAAGCTATCTGCTTCTGTTACCATGCTTGCTTCACCCAAGCAACAGCCACAAAGGCTTTACAAGCCACCCCCTCCTGACACTGGCTGCACAGATTCTCCTGCCGTGAGCCCTAAGCAGTCACTGGCTAAGAAACTCTTCCGTAACTATTCCTTCCGGTGGCAAGTGTTTATTCACATTCGTCTCGCTGATTTGCCATATAACACAATCAATAATAGATGTGCTGTTACAGTAACAGAAAACAGACTAGCATACATATTCTTTAGCTTTATATTTATGTGTATTTTGCACATATAGTTTCATAATATATCCTTTTATAATGAAAATAATTTTTTTTACACTGAGGAGGGGGAAGTGGTACCTGTAAAGAACAAAAACAATCTTAGCAACTCTCAGGATATTTTCATACTCACTAAAGGGTAATATTTCAAAAATTTAGTGCTAGGCTAGATTGAAGGAATCTAGAAAAATATTTCTCTTTAAACATGTTATAAATGTAAATGAAGATTAGAATCTTGGGTCAGATCCCAAAAGAGAATGTTTGACCCGGGAACCATTTAAACAGTGTGGCCTGTGCGCAGAGCCCATGAAGGTGTCGCAGGAGCCCGATGGTGAGGACCAGAATGAAATCTAATTAGAAGGGCATTCATTTGTATGTTCACGCCTATCAGGCACTGGGGTTAAATCACTTATATTAAACTACCGAATTCTCACTTATACTTTTCCAGAAAAGTTTCTGGAACTGCCCAGCCAGAGTTAATCTTAGATCTTGGGTCCTATGTCCTGTCTGCCCCTCCTCACCCTCCCCACCTGTGCCACGGCTCCTACTGTCACAGTGTACAGTTCATGTTTGACTTTTTCCCCAGGAGACAGAGAACAAGCAGGATGTAGACAGGCTGACTCCTGCATCCCTCCTGCTCTGTCCCCTGGCCCACAGCTGGGGCTGTCCACGTAACACTAAGAAAGACAGCATTGGGGGTGGAGGTGCTCAGGCCCCTGCTCTTAGCTACACAAAGAACTTAGGGCTCTTGGGCTGTTATAACAAAATGTTGCACTATGAATTTATTTCTTAGAGCTCTGGAGGCTTCCAGGAGGCCCAGTATCAGGGTCTACCATTGGTTAGCCTCTTGGAAGAGCCCTCTTACTGGTTGTCTGTACGAGGCCTTTTCTGAGTGTGCAAAGTCACAAATAACACACACACAGTCACACACAGATTGAGCTCAAAATTTCACACCTTGTGGTCTTGTCTATATAAGTGTATTAACCCCAACAAGGAGGCTCTAAATTGTGACCGCATCTTAACCTAGTTGCTTTCCCATGCCCCACCTCCAAATACTACCACATAGAAGATAGGGCATCACCACACGAACACAGGGGAACCCAGGCATTTGATTCTCCATCAGGCAAGAATTTTAGTCTCCCTGACAACTCTTTGACGAGAGGAAGATAATTAGGGTGGCGAGGGGTGGTAAGGGGGGTAACTGGAGAGATGGGTATGATCAAACTGTAACACACATGCATGAAAATACCACACTGAAATCCAATATTGTGTGAAATTAATAGGCACTAATAAAAAGTATACTTTTTTTAAAAGGAAGTTTAGTCTCTTTATAGATGAGAAAGCAAAGGTTAAGAGACATTAAGAGATTTGCCTAAGACCATAACTAGATACGGAGTAGAGATGGAGTCTGACTTGCACGAGGCGACTCCAACACTGTGTTTCTGCTTCATGTTTCACAGGACACTTTCTCTTTCCTCCCTTTGATGCCTGGGTGGGCCCAAAATGTACAGTGGGAAATGCCTCCCCTGACATCCTCTGTTTCTTTCCTTGGGAATGACTGTTCACCTGCTCTCTTGGAGATTTGTCCTTTTCCCTCCAGAGGACAGGAAGCCATCAGACAAACACTGGAACTGATCATTTCTCATATAAATCTCTTGGAAGATTTAGATTGGGATCACTGCTTTTCTAAAAGCTACTTATGGAAAGACAATACCATATTTAAAAAACACCAAAGTAAAGGAATATACGGTCACACAATTACTGCAATGGGGAAGGCATTGTTTGAAAAATCTAAAAACCTACCCTGTATAGAAAGTACTTGAGAAATCTCTGTACCCTCTGCTCAACTTTCCTGAGTACATAAAATTGTTCTAAAAGATAGTTTTTTAAAAAGGTTCTACCCAAGAAGTAAGGATCGATGAATAATCATAAACTAATATTGCTGGACTTCAGGTAGAGAATTTGTTCAAAGATGAAACATGCTAAAAGCAAGGAAACATTAATTACTAACAGCTGGAACTTCATTGCTAGTTGCCTATCTTACCCAGTTAAAAATAATCACCGCTTTTTATAAGCCTAAATGTCTTCAGAACCAAATTTGTAGAAAACCAGCATGAAGAAAGTTTAAGAGGGAAGCTCTTTGGTTCCTAGGAGAAAGGAGGTGGGAAGGGCTTAAGCACTCCTCCGTTTCTCTCCCCTTCTCCCACCTTCACCCTCTGCTCACCAACTCCCATTGAAGCAACCTCCCTTACCCCACTCAGCACGTCTCTCCGGTTATAAAATGGGGTGGGGACCACTTGTCTCACAAACTGCTACAGAATCTCGTGAAACCGCACCTGCTACATTTCCAGGAACACAACTATTGGCTCTGAATACCAGAGTAACACACGTTGTCAAAATATTAACCAAGATAATGTTATCACTGGAGTTATACCTTGAATTAGTTGTTTTTAATTTCCATTTCTCTATAATTTCCACTTCTCTTTCAGTAAGTATTACCTTTGTAATTACAAAAAATTTTTTCAAAGAGTTATTTTTTAGGGCAGACAACTCTTAGCTGGTGTTTGAGAAAAATCCCAAAAGACTGAACTACTTTTACTGATATTTAAGTAAGTGAGAGACCCTGAACTCTCACAACAGTCCCAGAGCTATTTTCTGATTCAATTAAGGCTGTCTTGAATGACAAGGGAATCATGACATACAGAACAAACAGAATATATAGCACAAATTCAAACAACAGAGAAGTTAGATTAGGACACTCCTCACCACCCCTTTCCTTTCTAGCAGCCTGCCCTGGAGTTAGCTCAAATGCTCAAGTCTTCACATTTTAGTTTTTCCTCTCCTCAACTGAACTAGTGTTTTGTTGTTGCTGCTGTTTTGCTTTTTTGTTTTCTGGAGACAAGGTCTCACTCTGCAGTCTAGGCTGGTCCTGAACTCACTGTGTAACCCAGACTGGCCTCGAGCATATGGCAATATTCCTGCCTCAGCCTCCCAGGTGCTGGGATTAAAGGTGTGCACCACTATGCTCAGCTATTATGTGGTGCTTGGGAACAGAACCCAGGGCCTTACTTCTAGGCAAGCACCCAATTACTGAGCTATGCGCAAGCCCCTAACAGCATTTTCTGAGCACCTGCTATTTTCCCCCATATGTGTGTGTGCGCATGAATGAATGACATACAATGGTTACACTGAGGTTGAGGATTTTGTGCACATATACACTACATTACAATCCCCTCCCCTGCTTACTGACCTTCCTGCTCCTTCCCCCTACTCCCCAACCCCGTATCTCACACCCATTTGGTTCTACGAAATGCTTGTATTTGGGTTTCATATATTACAGAAACCATGTGATATCTTCCCTTCTGAGTTTGACTCACTTCACTGAGCATGATGGTCTCAAGTTGTGTCCATTTACCTACAGAAGCCTTGAATTTCGCTGTCTTTATAGTAGAGTAGTACTTCATTGTGCACATATACCACAGCTTTTGTATCTATTGGTCTGTTGATGAGTATTTTGAAGTCTTCCCCAGTTTAGCTATTGCTAAGTGTGCTGCTATGAACACAAGATGCATACATGTCTCTCAAATATATGTTGCTTTTACCTCTTTTGGAAAGACACCCAAGAGAGGAATCACTGGATAGAATGGAATATTTATTTTCGGCCTTTTGAGGTCCCTCCATCCTGCTTTCCAGAGGGTTTGTACTAGTTTACAGTCCCCTTCTTGATCTCACTGCAGTAAGATGATATCATAGTGATGTTCTGATGTGCATTTCTCTAATGGCAAAAGATACTGAACATCTTTTCGTGTATTTGCTCACCATTTGAACTTCTTCATTGAGAACTGCTGATTCAATTCAATAGCCCATTTTTAAATTAGGTCTTTGATTTTTGAGGGGTCTATTTTTTTTTCAGTTCCCTGTATATCCTAGTTACTAGCTTCTTGCCTGAGATATAGGCGGTAACAATCTTTTCCCATTCTATCGGTTCTCTCTTCACTCTGTTTAGTTTCCTTCACCAGGGCACCTGCTATTTTTAAACACAGGCTGGGCACCAAAAAGATAGAAAGGAAGTTAAAGCACAGTCCTTACATTAAGAGTTTTTCTTGGTCTTTTCCCACAATTTTGTTTCCCTTTGCACTGGAGACCCAAATTAGGATCTTCACACTAAGCTACATCGGGGGCCAATTATTGGCTTTTATTTTGGGACAGGTACTCACTAAGTTGTCCAAATTGGGCTGGAACTTGCAATCCTGCCTCAGCCTCTCGCAGTGCTGTATTACAGGTGTGCACCACTGGCCCACCCAAAAAAATGACTTGATGCGGAGAAGCACCACAGTCATCAACTTGCGGAAGTGATTAAGGTTAAAATCACCAATGATAAGATCTGTTCACCTCATGAACCAATAACATGTCCCACTAAGAGGAGAAGAACATCATGTCTGTGGCATTTATGCCAGAAAACTAATTCCACAAAATAATGATCTAGTATTCTTCAAAAAGGCCCACCTGTGAAAGACAAGGAAAAATTTGAGAAATATTTCCCATCAGAAGAGACTTTGGAGAAACGAAAAGTAAATGTGATAAACAGTCTAAACAGACCACAAAGACAAAATTTTAAAAAAGGATATTACTAGAAAAATTGATAAACCTCAAATAAAATCTGTTGCTCAGTTCATAATGTTAGTATGTACAATAGGTAGGGGAGTTATGACCATGGAAAGCTAGATGAACACTGAAACATTTTCACAACGTGTGTATGTGTGTGCATGCATATGAGTGTGAGTGTGAGTGTGTGTGAGTGTGTGTGTGTGTGTGTGTGTGTGTGGTGTTAGGAATTAAATCTACAGTCTTTGCACTTAGCTATACCACTAGTCCTTTCTTTTTGTGATTCTTCATTTTGGGATAGGTTGTCACTAAGTCTCAAAGTTGCCCACACCAATCCTCCTATCTCAGCCTCCCAGAACGCTGGAATTACAGGACTCTGCCTCATCACACCCAATTGCCAAAACTTTTAAATAATTCTTAAAAAGTTTAGAAATATGAATAAAGCCAGAGACTGAGTATATGTTAAATCAACATATGATAGTAAATTAACTTTATTTTCAAAGAGAATATTTTTTCTATTTCTAGTATCTGAAATCACCCTGACACTGAGAAGGTGGTCAATTTAGTAAACAATTTTCTGGGTTATACTAGTTGAGACAGTTCAGGCATGCCCTAATTCAGCCCACTACTAAAAAAGATGACATGGAAAAAAGAGAAGGGGCAAAAACAAATATTAAAAAAAGAAAAAAGTTAAATGGGTATAAAATTCTATTGCAGGATATCTTAGTTACATTTTCATTGCTGTGACTCAATACCCCACACCCACAAATTTAGGAAAGGTTTATTTTAGCTAACAGTTTCATATGGTCACAATCCACTCAGGGGCGGCCAGCAGCAATCAAAGAACAGGACAGACGCAGAGGTGGAGGCAGCTTCTCAGGACATCACAAACAGGAAGACAAGCTGAGACCAGTCGAGACTAGTCCCAGTCCTCCACGAAGGCAGGTGCAGCTTATGTGTCCTTTCAGGCCTCCACCCAGTAATTAGTCTCTCCTACATCCAGGTGTGGCCACTACACACCGTTAATCCTAACTCAAACGCCTTTAGTCTTAACTGTAATCCACCCCTCCAGACTAGACCCCAATCCACCAACAGCACATGGCTCCATAGATAATCCATAACATCAAAATACGAGACTTTTGGGGGACACTCCAGATCCTAACCACAACACAGGAGAATTTTACATCTGAAAAGATTCCCATCCCCCTTAGTTCTCTTTGTTGTATCAATGCCAGCACTGTTCTAAGAACAGCAGCCCGGTCTCTAAGAAATGCCACTTTCTCTGGGTCATGGCCACCCACTTCTGCTCATCTGCCACTAAAGACCGCCCCCCCCCAAAAAAAGATGCTCTCCCTTGACTAGGGGAATTACTGTTCAGCATGGCCTTCTTCTGTGATCCATCGGGACCACCTCATGAGCTTGGGTTGGGCAGCTTTCAATCACTGTAACAAATGCAGAAGTCATCAACTTAAAAGAGGGAAGGTTTGTGTTGCTCAGTTCGCAGGTGTCAGTCCGTGATTGGTGGCTCGTGCTTCTGGGCCTGTCTCAGGCACCAAGGGGGGAAGCATGTGGCAGGGCAAAGCCACTCACCATGACCAGGGGGTGAAAGAAAGAATGAGGAAGAAGTGGGAACCCACTGTCTCCTCCTATCCCCTCTAGGGCACACTCCCAGAGATCCTCCCACTAGGCCCCACCTCCCAAAGCTTCCCCAACTCCCAACACTGGCAAGTTGGGGACAGGACTTTTCACACATGGGTCTGGGTGAGCATAGGGGGAAGGAGACACATTTAAAACACCAAACTAAAATACAGAGAACACTACAGCAAATTGCACCTGCCTCTAGACAAATGTTGAGAGAAGCCACATTTGAACGTCACACTCACTTTACAGCAAAAACTGTCATGAAATATGGGGTAAACTGAACTAGCAATTGTTTTACATAGAGTACATGTTACACAGCATATTACAGGACTGCCAACAAGTTGTAGCGGGAGGCTTTAAAAGGAATTCACAGGGTACCCATGTGTCCTTCCCCAGAGAAGCCTGGGCTGGGGTCAGTAGCTCAGTGTCCACAGGCATCAGAGATACCACTGCTGCTCATGTTTGAGAAGCTCTCAGATAATGGGGCTAAAACAAGGCTCTGAAGTCTCAAAATCCTGAATTATTAGACATACGAGCTTTGGGCAACCGACCTAAGTTGTCTGGGTCTATCTAGCAATTTACTTGAAAAGCATCTTTCAATGTGTAGTTCTAAAAGTGCCTTTGCTAAATACACAGGGGAGTGTGTAAAGTTCCACTCCAGAGCTAATAGGTCCAGACATTGGGTCTGAGACTCAGCAATGAGATTTTTCACAAGTTTCCCTGGTGAATCTTTTACACAGGAACACTAATTTGAATATCAGTGAAATAGGAGGACGGCCTGGAAAGAAACAGGTCCTTCGGAAATATTAATTTTCCTTTTCTTTTCCTTGTAGTGAGGAAAAGCATTAGACGGCTATGTGAAAATAAGGGGTTTTTTTTAAACTACCATTGGACAGCGTTTTATTCTAATATGTAGTGGGCAATGGGTAGACCATGATATTCAAACACTGGTAAGTAACCAAAATTTCAAGAGAATCCAAATATTACCACTAGGAATATAATTTAATTAATTATATAAATTAGTATATCCATATGATGGGACATATGCTTTCATTAGCATGGTGTTCAAAAGGATTACATTAGAAAGTGTTCATGATGGCCAAATGAAGAAAAAATATATAAAACATATGCAAAATAAAATTCCAGGTGTGTGCATGTGTGCAATTTTATATATAAAATTCCAGAGTTACTAATGGTCATCTCTAAACTATGAGATTAGGGAAAGTTGTTTATTCCATAATGTCTAATTTTGGGGTATCCTGTTTTATTTTGAGGTACTAGGAACTGAGCCCAAGACTTGCATTAAGCCATATCTCCAGCCCTTTTTTTTTTTTTAATTTTGATACAGGGTCTCGCTAAATTGTTAAATTGGCCGGTTTGGGCTTGAACTTGCATTTCTCTTGCCTCAGCCTCCAAGGGTGCGGGGATTCCTGGTGTGCACCACCCTATCCAGCTTCGTGAGTGGGAGGATTACGGCCAGAATGTTGTTCTCCAACAAAATGCCTACATCGTTTTTCTTTGAAACGTATCAAAATTTAAAGGTGGCCCAATAAACACAGGTCATAATTTTTAGTTACATAAAGATGGTACAAATTCATTCACATAACCCTCAGGAGAACCTGTTCTAAATAGTCTCAATGTCAAGGAAAAGCCTCAGATGCTGTCAGTGAATGATAACACCAGATACCCTGGGGTTTCTAAATACCTATTCCTTGGCTTCGTGCCCAGCAGCTTTTCATTTCAAAGGCCAGAGGTAGGGCCAGGATATCTTCATTTTTAACAGGAACCCAGGAAATTCTGAGATATGCATCCAGGTTTGAGAACCCACTGATCATTAATGGGGGGAGGGGGTGCCCACAGCCGACTTGCTCTGGATGTTCCCATTCTGAATAAAAGACCTTCGAAGATACAGTCAGTTCTCAAATTATCTGCAGGCATCTCTGGACAAAGAGCACATTGTTATTGGCTCAGCTTAAAGTAGATTTGAAATACTTATCATATCAGGTGCTTATAAAGTATAACAGAGGCTGGTTTTACTGCCCTCCCTACCCCACTCCCACTCAGATTACAAGGACAAACTGGCTCATTACAGTTGAGCAATCCTCTAGAAGAGATAGTTGTAATCTGATCAAAGCCACCAGCTCCCAAAAAAGTTTCTGCAGTTTTAAAAAGCATCTGGGGTCCAGAAAGGCCACCCTACTCTAGGATCACAGTAAGTCAACTGTGCCCAGTCAAGCATTATCTCTTCCTCCTAGCACAAGCCAGGCACTCTCTGCAGGCTACAGAACCTCCACACCTTCTTTCAGTCCCAATATCTCAACCTGAACCCGGACAGGCTTTAAATCCCAGCCTCCCAGAAGGATCATCAGGCCTAGGCAAGACGGGCGAGATTTGTCTCAAATTCAAAAATAAAGGTAGACTGGGGATGTAGCTCGGCGTGAAGGCTCTGGGTTTGATCCCCAGTGCCAAATAAAACAAGACACCTGTTTGTTTGGTTTTTTTTAGAAAACAAAAGAAAGTGCACCTCTTCTCAGCTCTCACATTACCACCTTTTTCCTGGTCCCGTTCATCGTCACGGTCTGCCTGTGCCCTGGCAGCCTCCACATCCTCATTCTTCTGCCCACCCGGAGCTCGTGACAACAGTGCACAGCGCCGCCGGCTCTCCCTAACCAGTCTGCTTAACAGGCTTCTTCCTGATCCACATCTCCCTGGAACCTTCTCTCCTCCACTTCCCCCACAAACAGGGCAGCCCTTATCTAACGCGAGATAACACCAACAGATACAGATCAGCAGGCACGAGACAGAGTGCCAGCCCAAGTGTGGACCTATGAAGTCCCTTAGAATCCAGGCGATCAGCTCTGTCCGAGAAAGGCAGGGACAGCCCCCTTCCGCCCCATCTGGCGGGCCCCAGCTGAGGTCAGTTTCGCAGATGAGAGCTGGGGGCGAAGGCTCCCGGGGGGAGAGGCGTTTAGGGCCGAGGCGCCTCCACGAGGGAGAGGGGCTGGGGGCGGGGCCAGGAGCGAGGAAGCCCAGCGCGGCGGCACAGGGTCACGGGGAGACGCGCCCCGCATCTCGCCCATCTCACCTGCTTGTAGCGGCGGCAGCGCCGAAGTGGGGCGCCAGCTGCGGACCCGGGCACCGGCAGGCCGGCCTCCCGCAGGCCCCCGGCGGGCCCGCAGCTGCGCTAGGGGGAGCGCGGCTTCGCCGGGCCAGGCCGCGCAGGCCCCGCGCACGCCCCGCGCCAGCCACGGGGCCGACACGGCCCCAGCCACCTGCGCGACGCGCGTCCCAGGATCGGCGCGCCCAGGACTCCGGCGGAGCAGGATCCGGGTCGGACTCAGCCGGAGGCGGTCTCGGCGAACCCAGCACCGGGCTGGGCCCGGAGCGCCGCGGGTACCGCCCCTTGCCGCCCCGGAGGCGGGGCCAGGGCTCGGGCTCCGCCTCCTGCCGGGGCAAGGCCGGGGGTGGGTCTGCGGGTTCTGCCCCTCCCGTGCCGGGTTAGGTTGGAGGAGGCGGCAGGCTTTCCTCCGGTCTTCGGCCTGAGCTGATCTTAAAGCTTGGGTCAGTGGTGGAGAAAGTGCTGGGCGCCTCCCTAATTCCATCGCTGGGAAGCCTCCCAAAGGAGATTGGAAGCTTCCCATTTAAACTGATTATTTTTCTTTTTTTCTTTTCTTTTTCTTTTTCTTTTCTTTTCTTTCTTTCTTTCTTTCTTTCTTTATTTTTTGAGAGGGAGCTCACTGAGTTGGCTGGCTGGAAATTGTGATCCTTCGCCTCGGCGTCCAAGAGTGCTGGAATTGCAGGCCAGGCCTGACTGGAACTGACTCTTTAGAGGTTAATAAACTTGCTTTGCGTCACCCCAGGTTTCAGCTTTCTCAACTGCATACGGTACCAGGTTACCTGCGGTTTCCAATGTTACAGGTACTGTTGAGAATATTACAGGAATATTGAAAATATCCTAATTTCTTCAAAACTATTGCAGAAAGCGCCTCATGGAATTGTGTAGAAAGATTTAAATGAGATATAGTGGGCTTGGCTGAGGCAGGCAGAAAAGCCAGCTACCTTCTCCAAGGCCCCTCTCACTGCGCACTCGGAAAGTAGATACTCCAAGAACTGTAGGATCCACCTTACCCCAAAAGGAACCAACCCTGGGAAGTACGTGAGGCCGTGGAGCCCTAAGAATTAGGAAGTCTGGGGTGACGCTGAGGCTGTGATCTGGGACTGTGATTTGGGACTAAAACAAGAAAATGGGAGCCTGCGCCTCCTGGTCCGCTCCGGAGGCCTCTGCAGAGCTCTCGGCAGAAGCGGTGCAGACCCACGCTGGACCACACGTCCTCAATTTAGTTCCATAGGATTCAAGCTGGTATACGTGTACAGTTAAAAGAAAAAAAAAAAAGCTCAAGAGACCATATGTGGCTTACAGCGGAATACCCAACAGATTTAGACCTCTAAGGACACATGAAAGGACAAATTTTTTAACATGTTAACAGCAGAGCAGGCCCCACAAATCGGCAGCGCTGAAGGAGCAGGGAAGGGAAATCGAGCTGCCCTCAAAGTCTGGGCTCAGAGCAGGCCGACTTCGCTACCACTCTGCTCCACTGGTCCAAGCCGTTACAGACCAACCCACATTCAAAAAAAGGGGAGGGACTGGAGGAACAGCGCAGCAGGGTGAGCACTTGTCGAGTGAATCCCTGAGTTTGATTCCCCAGCACTACATGAACCGGGCACGGTGGCACACGCAGGAGGCTGAGGCAGGAGGATTGCTGAGAGTTCGAGGCCAGATAGGCTACCTAGTGAGTTCAGGATCAGCCTGGACTACAGAGCGAGATGCTGCCCCCCCAAAAAAAAATTAAAGAAGGGGAGAAGAACATCAAAGAATTCGAGGCCAGCTTTAATCTATGGATAATTATTTCTTATCTTCTGTGTAATATACCTTATAGCAACTTTTTTTTTCCCCGTCTACCACCACATGCAAGAGTCCCCTTAGTCTGTTATGGGCTGAATTGTGCACACCCAACCCAATTCTTATGCTGAAGCCATCATGCTCATACCTCAGAATGGGATTATATTTAGAGACAGGGCCTTAAAAGAAGTAATTAACTTCAAGTAGTATCATAAATATGGGCCTCATTCCAAATGGTTGCTGTTTTAATAAGAGACTATGACACAGACTGCACAGAGAGAGGAGTGGCCACGTGAGAACCCAGCAAGAAGGTGGGTGCCTGCAAGCCAAAGGCAGAGCCTCGGAAGAAACTGGACCTCTTGACATTTGTAACTGGAGTTGCAGCCTCAAACAACAGTTTGAGCCACATAGTCTATGGTATTTCATATAAAAGCTCTAGCACTCAAACATAGTCTTCATTAATCTAAAACACTTCAGGCTGAAGGAACAGCTCAGCAGTTAGAGCACTTGCATAGCAAGTGTAAGGCCCTGAGCTCAATTCCCAAGCAACACGTAAACTGAGCATGGTGGCACACACCTGCAATCCCAGCACGAGGGAGGCTGAGGCAGGAGGATTGCTGTGAGTTCGAGGCTAGCCTAGGCTCTGTAGTGAGTTCAGGGATATCCTCAGTAACACCCTGTCTCAATACGTAAATAATGAAACAAAAAAAAAAAGTTCATCTTTTCCTGTGTTTCATGACACCACCATTATTTCACGAGTACAAGCCAATTGTTTCATACCATGTTGAATTTCGGCTTGCCTGATTGTTTGTCATAATTAAATTTTCAATTGTACTTCTTTCGGCAGAATCTGGTGAAGACAGTATTATATTCTCCAAGCATCACTTCATATATGATACCAGTTTGCATTACCAGTTATTTCTAGAAGCATTCAGGCTGGGAACCCTGAACCAGAAGGTAGAAATCCAACTCCTGTGAGGCTGCTTTGCTGTGGAGGGCCCACGGTACCACGTGGGGAGACGTGTGGGAAAAGAACGGATGTGCAGCTGTACCTCCTGACTGTGCCAGCCCCACCTTACGGAGGCACGACTTGAGGCCTAGGGCGTCTCAGAGCAGAGAGGAGCCGGCCTGCTGTGCCATCCTGATTCCTGCCCAACACGATTAAGAGATTTGGGAATCATAAGCTGTTGTTTTAAGTTTTGGAGGTTATCGCATACACAGCAAGTTAATTGAAAACAGTGTATATTAGATAATAGCCTATCAGTGTCAAATTTCTTGAATCCATCATCATGTTGTAGTTGTATAGGACAATGATTTTGATCTGAAGAGTTATTTACTGATAAAGTATCACCATGTTTCACGTTACAGTCATACAGTTCAGTTGATATAAGAGACAGTGAGAGAGCAGGCATAAATATAGCAAACTGCTAACAACTAGGGAATATAGATAACATGTATACAGGAGTTTCTTAAGGCTTCAAAGTGTCATAAATAAAATTTTACTTATTTATTTTTGAGACTGAATCTTGCTGTGTAGTCCAGGACAGTCTGAACTCACTATGTAGCCCAGGCTGTCCTCAAACTCACAGCCATCCTCCTACCTCAGCCTCCTGAGTGCTGGGATTACAGGTGTGAGCCACCACACCCAGTTTACATGGTGCTGAGGACACTAACTCCACAAACACGAAGTGAGCTTAGGTGAGAGGGTAGACAGCCCTAGTAATAAACACCAGACTGGTAACACTGGCTCCAGTATGGAAATGGGGGGGTCCCCTGGTCATTGTAAGCTGTAAATATTGCGTGAGGTTATCCTCTGAAAGTGACTCTTCTCTACTTAGGAGTGATGTAATCAGCAGCCATTTTGAGAAGGAGCTTATTAATGTTTAAACCCAAGTGACTCTGGAGAATGGGAAGTCATAGAATGACCCTGTCTGCGGGTCTCTGGATCACATGCGTCCATGACTGGGTGGCTGATCGCGTCAGATACAGTCATGCCGAGGTGAAGGGCTGGTTGCAATCTGCCAGAGAAGTCTAAGCAGCAGTGAGCCAGGCTGTGGAGGACTCAGTGCTCCTGCCCTCTGTGGTCAGAATCGTGCTGTTTGTGTATGTTTTCTGAGAGGGCAGGACGGAAAGTGCTGGGTGACATCCAGGGGACTGCTTGACTCCCCTCACTGCCACTGTCCAACACAGAACTCAGCGGTCTGTTGGCCTTCCTCACTCACCAGCGTGACCAGGCATGCATGCCAACTTGGGCGTTTACCACATCCCTGGGGTTGTGGATGGAGAGGCCTTTGGAGCAAGTGGAGCGCCTCAAGAACCATAGGCCACAGAAGAAGTTGGAAACATCAGTGGCCCAGAGTACACATAAGGTCACATATGACACATAACATACCATTGACTGACGCTGCCCATTGGATAGGGCAGAGCATGACCCAGATGTCAAAATATTCTATTCGACAACTACAGAATATGCTTTCTTCTCAAAAGCTAATGGAAACAGCAAAAAGTGGGTGCAAAAATATAATGTGTTCCAGCTGTGACTCTAACCTAACTCATATCTGGTGAAATCCAGTATTGCAGGTCCTGGAAAGAAAGGACACACCCGAACACATCGATAGAGGAATTTTTTGATTCATTTTTCTTGTTGCTTGATTCTTTAATTATTTTCATTTGTCTCCTGGTGTTTTTGATCTTTATTTCTTTTGTATTATGTCTTTCTTTTCTTTCTTTCAGTTGCTAAGTTTAAGCCTTCGTGGATTTGAAAGGTTAAAAACTGGGGCCATTAAATGTGCTTTCAAAAAGTGTTAATATACATAGTCTTAAATTTACTTTCTTAAAGTTATTCAATGCTGAAAGAGTACATACAATTAGATTAGCTATTCCTACTCTCTGCTGTCAAGCTTTTGATTACAAAAAGAATCTAAGTTTTAACTATGGTTGGTTTTGAGATCTGTTCAAAAAGACTAAGTCTCCAGTGAGATAAATAATATGGGTGCTGGCATTGGATATGGACGAGGTTGCTCTCTTATTACCCAAATTCCAGAAATTGCCTGATGGGATCCATCAACCTCTTGTCAAAACCTGAACGGGAAAAGCTCCCCAGAGACCCCACCATCCTGAAAAAGCAAGCCACTGAAAAGCTCCAAAGACCTGTTCAAGCACACTTCCGTGAAAGGAGCTTAACTCTTGTTCAAAAAAACAGCATCAACAAGCACTTCAGATAGGTCTTGATCAATAGCGGCCACTCTCTGTTACCCTAGTTTGGGCTGAGTTTAATTTTGGGATTTCAGATTTTACTCTTGGAATGACTTCAGCTAACTTGTCAGCTTCCTCAGGGATGTGGAAATGTGGTAGATGAGCCAATCTCTTTTGCAGGGTGCCCCATTTAATTCCAGTCCTGTGATTTAATAACCACAGGCATAAGGTTGGATGTTTCCAAATTTGTGATGAATATATTTGGCGCCCTTCATATGCAGGTCCCTTAAGCCACAGGCTCCCTTCTGCTGGGAGAGAACAAACCACACTTGCCAAATTCCACCAGGCTCCTGGGATCGATAAACTAAAATAATTCAATTAAAATCATCCCCTGCATACTTTCAGATAATAGTGGAATAAAATTAGAAATCAGTAGCAAAAGAAACTACAGAAACTATACAAACGCATGGAGATTAAATAATATTTTATTGAACAAACAATGAGAAACAGAAGAAACCAAGGAAGAAATTAAAAACTTCCTAGAGTCAAATGACAGTGGAAGCACATCATACTAGAATCCATAGGACGTAATGGAAGCAGTACCAAGAGGGAAATTTATAGCTATGAATCAAACATTAAAAAAAAAAATAGGCACTCCTGGGCAAGATGACAACTGAGTAACAGAATTTCTCAATGACTCCTGGTAGGCTCAATCAAAAATCGATTTTCTTTTTTTGAGATGGGGTCTCACTCTGTAGCCCAGGCTGATCCTGAACTCACTATGGAGCCCAGGCTGGCCTTGGACTCATGGCAATCCTCCTGTCTCAGCCTCCCAAGTGCTGGAATTACAGGCATGCACCACCATGCCCAGTTTATGTGGTACTGGGGAATCAAACTCAGGTCCTTAGCACTTATCTTAGCACTTGCTAGGCAAGCACTTTAACTGCTGAGCCATTCCTCCAGCCCTTCAGTCAAATGTAGAGATGTTATGAAGTACAGAGCAAGACCTCGTCTCAAAAAAGTAAAAAAAAGAGGAGTCCCAGTCAAGATGGCAGCTGAGTAACAGCACGGCACAGAGTCTCATCAACTCACTTAAAAAGTCAAGAAGATAGTTAGAAAAGGGGTGTTTGGTGTAGCTAGGAAAGAGAGGAGCATCCCCCAAAACTGAAAGGTGACCAGCGGGAGGCCAGAAACTCCCAAGGATCATCAAAACCAGAGGGGGGGGGGGGAAATCCCCGCAGTCCAGAAAGCCGCCACAGCCGGCTTCAAATGGCTCCCAGAGGAAAGCTTGCGGGGACCTAAACATCTGACTGAACGGAATTCGGACAGGACGGAGCACACAACAACAGGAGAGGAGGCTGTGGGCGGGTCAGAAGCAGCCCACTCAGCGCTGCCCGGAGCTGCCGGCACCCACAGATCACAAACAAGGTCCGGAGGCCAGAACCTCAGCCCAAAGTAAGTGCGGATCTGGACAGGTGGGAACCATTGGCTGAGAGCGGCTCCAGCCTCAAAAGCACCAACCCGCGGGTGTGTGTATTACAAAAGCAGCATGCGCTCCCCCTAGAAAAGGCACCAGGACCCCAGATCAGAAACAGGGCTCAAAAGCCATCGCAGGTAGTGATGTCAGCAGGAGCCATTCTCTTTCCTGTGCACCAGAGACAGTCAGAGGTAGAAGAACCATGGGGAAAACATGGTAACAAATCTTATACAAAAAGATCTGACTCCCCAGGGGAGGGTGCAAGGAGTGCTGAAATTGCAGAACCCAAAGAAAAGGACAAAAATGATGGTAAATTCTGGGCCCAGATAGTCAGTGAATTAAAGCAGGAATTAAAGCAGGGATTAAACCAGGAAGCAAAGCAGGAAATAAAATAGACAGCGCAAGAGCTACAAGAACACTTAGCTAAGCACAAAGCAAGCCTTGAAAAGAAATTAGAGGAGACCAAAGAAGAATTGGGGAAGCACAGTTACAAATCTCCTACAAAAAGACCTGGAAGCCCAGGAGATGACATCAGGGTAAATACAGATGAATATGGCAAAAATGATGGCTACTTCTGGGCCCAGAAATTCAGTGAATTAAAGCAGGAATTAAAGCAGGAAATAAACAGACAGCAGAAGAGCTACACCAACTCATAGCTAAGCAAAAGCAAGCCTTGAAAACCAACTAGAGGAGACCAGAGAAGAAATATACCAGAAGATAATGAAGACAAAAGAAGAAATTAGAGAAATACACAATAGAGATATAGAAAAACTGAAAGCAGATATTCAGGAAATGAAAAACACACAGGTAATAATAAGCAACCTCTTTAAACAACTTCAGAATAGTATGTCAGACCTAGAAAATAAAGTGACTAAGCTGCAACATACAAGCCATGAAGAACACAAAGTAAATAAAGAAAGCAAATCATTACAATGGCTGATAGACGATTCAAGGAGAAATAACCTCAGAATTATGGGAATCGAGGAGAAGACTGAGGACAAAACAAAAGGCTTAAAGGACATGTTTAATGAAATAATGGAAGAAAATTTCCCAAATCTGAGAAAAGAAATGAACATGGAATTTTTGCAGGCATATAGAACACCAAACAACTGTGATCAGAAGAGACCCTCACCACGACACACCATAATTAAAATTCTAGAAACCCAACACAAAGAGAAAATACTAAAAGTGGTAAGAGAAAAACAGAAGGTGACCTACAAAGATAAGCCCATCAGGATAACATCAGATTTTTCAATCCAAACTCTAAAAGCAAGGAGATCATGGAACAATGTCATCCAAACACTGAAAAAACATAAATGCCAACCAAGACTGCTATATCCAGCAAAATTATCTTTTAATTTAAAGGGAGAACTTAAAACTTTCCATGACAGAGACAGCTTAAAGGAATTTGCAGCCACTGAGCGAGTATTGCAGAAAATACTTAAAGGAAACTTGGACAGTGAGAGGGAGATCAGCGACACCAATGACCCCAGAGAAAAAGTGACAACAGCTAGAGGAGAATGAGCTGAGAAAAAAGTAGGTTAGTAATCAGTGAAATATGAGTAAATAAGATATGAAAGTTATGAAATTCTGAAATAACTAGATTTGCCTTCATGTCTGTTGCTTTAAGTATATTTATGTGGTATAGATTTAGGTTCATTTAATGTAGCAATGTGATAGAGTTTTAACTTTGTTTTGTTGTAGCAATTCACTTATTAGGTCACTAACGAAAGTTTATCCTAAGGAAACTGATTGATGTAAAGATAACCTTGTGAATGTACAAATATGCACCTTCCAGTATTCAGCTAAGGCAATTGAAATTCATTCATTTATTTATTTTTCTTCTTTCCAAAGTTAACTAGGCTTTTGAACTACATGTTTATAATTATTTTCTAGTGTGAGCTAGTGGGTAAGGCCAGGTTTAAGAATAACAACAACGATGTAGGAAAATACAGGAAAAAAAAACTTTTGGTGAATATCCCAATGAAGGGATTGGTTGGATTCAGAGAGGAGATATCAAGATTTGAGTACTGCAAACCCATTTGAGGAATAGGAAGCTGGGTTAGAGTGGTGACTTGAGTGAAATGACTTAGGTGTGGAAGATAAACATGTTAAACACTGTATGGTTTCTCGGACTTGGAAAACCCAGAACACAGACATTCTTTGGAACCATATGAAGTGATAGCCAGAGCTGGGGGAAGGGACAGGGATGGGGGTGGGAGGGTAGAAGATGGGAAGGGATTGTGAAGTCGATGTGATACACAGATGTACGAAACACCCAAATTCATTGTAAATACTATGTATTACATTTGTATATTAATAAAAATAGTGGGGGGAAAAAGAAAATTACATCTCACAAAGAAAGAGTGACCCTGAAAACCCCCCAAAGAAAGAAGAAATAGTTGAGATATAGTTAAAACTGCCTGTTTAACTTAGCTAGGAGAGCCCCAGGAATTGAAAGGAAAATGCAGGAAGGTTGGAAATTCCATAGATATATCAGAAGCTGAATAAAATGCCAACCTGGGAAGCAATCCCAGACCACCTAGCAAGGGCCATGAGATGTCAGCATTTGCAGACCAAGGTAGGCCTGGAGCCAGAAGCAGTGAGAATTACAGTGGCTAGTTGCCTCAGACCAAGGTAAGCCTGGATCTGGGAGCCATGGCAATTGACAGCAGCTGGTAGCCCCAGCGTCCACAAACAAGCCTGTGTGCAGTGTAAACTGCAAGCACACTGCCTCCTGGAGCTCAGCAAACCAGTTCTGGAGAAGCAGCACTCAGCAGCCATACAAGGTAGTGATATAAGCAGGAGCCATTTTGAAAAGGGCCCAAGTCTGAACTGTTTAGGGTAAAAGAAGCCATAGAAGAGTCACATACCAGGAATTTGGGGGGCATCTACATCAGTGCCTTGGAAAAACTGGCACAAGGACAGTTACAGAGAGGAAAGAAAGGCTGCCTATCTTCTGAAAAGCTTCGGTGGTAGTGGGAGCACCTCAGAGAGTGGAGAGCTCGACCCTCAGGGGAGGGAAGCCAGGACAGATGGGAGAGCTTTTCTGAGGTGGCAGGGTATGAACAGAATACCTCAGGACCTACTAGACTGTTAGACACCCCCTCATTGCCTACTCCCAGCACAGAACTCAGTGGACTTTCATCTCTCCACACACACTCTCATACATGTTCAAAGAAGCCATTAGGCCATTCAAATAAACACCCTCAACAATAGAATCGTGAGAAAACTAGGCAACAGGACACACACAGAAACACCTGAGACTTCAGAAGCCAATGTCAAGGGCCCTGAAATAGAAACTCATAGGAAAAGAATTTAAAAACCAAACACACCAGTTGGTTTCTACAAATAGTCAGTTCAGATGAAACATTCTTAAGGAAATGCAAGTGATACTAAACAGGCTTAAAGAGGAATATGCTAAACAAATAATAGTCCTAATGGATACAAAGACTGCTAAGCACATAAAAGACACAGGTAAAAGTTGGCCGAAGTGAAGAAGACAAGGCAAGTTAGGAAGAAACATTTTTATAGAGAAGTAGAAAATCTGAACGGAAATCTAGCCAAAGTTCAGGATATGAAAAACTTGTTTGAAATCAGAGGTCAGCTTGAACATTGTGAGGACAGAATTTCAGACCTTGAAGACAAGGCTGAGGAAACAAATGCCATAAACAGGCATGAAACCAAAATTAGAAGTAAGCAAAGTAGCTGGATACAACAGCTGATGGATGACTCAAAGACAACCAACATTGATGGCACAAGAGATATAAACAGTGTATTCACTAAAATCGTGGAAGAAATTCTTCCAAATCTAGGAAAAGAAATTACTATTCAGGTCAAGAAGCTTATAGAACATCAAATAATCTTGATCAGAAAAGAAACTCGGCATGACAAATCATAATCAAAACCTCAGAATTCAATACAAAAAGAATTTTAAAAGTAGTAACAGAAAAGCACACATTATCTTACCAAGGCAAACCTATTCAAATTACTGCAGATTTCTCAATATACACCTTGAAGGTCAGAAGAGTCTGGAGCAAAATCTTACAGGCTTTAAAAGAAAGCTAGTACCAACTCGTGTTGTTGTATTCACTAAAATTACCCCCTGAAAATTGAAGGTGTAAAAAGTCCAGGACCAACCAGATGCACTGCAGAATTTTACCAGTATTTCAGACAGCCAAGTCTAGGAGGAAGGGCAGAACCAGCACATGCACCTTCAGGTCAAACCCCAAGTATCCAACCCTTCCAGTCAGGCCCCACCTCCCAATAATACACAGTATCCATCAGTACATGAGGCTTTGGAGGACATTCCACATCCAAATCAGAACATACCGCATTGACAAAAGTAAGGACAAAAACCACATGATCTTCTCAACATAAACAGAAAGGTCTTTGACAAAATTAAAATCCTTTCCTGATCAAAACTCTGATAAAAAATAGGTATACACCTTACCTATAATAGATCTTACCTCTGCTGATAAAAGCAATCTATGAGACTCCTACAGCCAACATCATCCTGAGTGGGGAAAAACCAAAAGCATTTCTCCTCAAATCAGGAAAAGGAGAACCGTGTCCATTCTCACCACTTCTATCAACGTACTGCTTGAAACCTTAGCCAGAGCCATCAGGCAAAAGAATGGCATATTGGGAATACACACAGGAAAGGAAGAAGTCAAACTATCTTTATGTGCAGATGACATGACCCTGTACAAAGATGTCCCCCAAAACGCCACCAGAAGACGCCTGGACCTAATAAACAAATTCAGACAAGCTGCAGGATATAAAATCAATACACAAGAATCAGTGGCCTTCCTCCACAGCTACAATGAAAACACAGAGAAAAAAAATCAGAAAAATACTTCCATTCAAATGAAATATCTAGAAATCAACTTAACCAAGCAAGTGAAGGACCTCTATACTGAAAACTACAGCACTCTTTTAAAAAATTGAGACTTTTAGAAAATGGAAAGACATCCTCTGGCCCTAGATAGGCAGAACCAACATTGTCAAAATGGCCATATTACCTAAATTGATGTAAATTTTCAATGCAATCCCAATCAAGATACCAACAGCATTTTTCACAGAGCTAGTAAAAATTTTTCATGACTAAGAAACCCTAAAGAAATTTGCAACCACAGCCCAGCATTGCAGAAAATACTTGAAGAAAACTTAGAGAGTTAGAGATGACAGCAACACAGAACATAGAGAAAGGGAAGCATCTGAAAGGAACATGTAACAGAAAGAAAACACAAAGAACCAACATTAGAAGAAGACAATGACAGCGTTCAGTAAAAATCTTACAATAATCACTCCCAGTGTTAATGGTCTTAAATCACTGATCAAAAGGCACAGACCGGCAAAGTGGATTAAAAGAAAACATTTGTTGTCTGCAAGAGACACGCTTCCCCAACACAGAGGCCCACCGACTTTCTGAAACTGTGAGCTGAAATAAATCTTTCTTCCCTTAAGTTGTGGATGTCAGGTATTCTGTCACAGCAACAATAAAGTAACTAAAACACCTCTTTTATAAATGGTGCTGACAGAACTGGTCTCCACATGCAGAAGAATGAATCTAGACCCACAATTTTTATCATGTGCTAAAATAAAATTAAAGTGGATCAAAGACCTTGGTATTAAAACAGAAATACTGAAACTTCTGGAGGACAAAATAGGTAAAACTCTTGAAGATGTAGGCATAGGCAAAGACTTTCTCAATAGAATACCTGATACAAATGGAATAACACCAAGAGCTAACATCTGAGATGGTATCAAATCAGAAAGCTTCTGCACAGGAAAGGAAACAATCAACAGCATGAAGAGAGAACAGCCAGAATGGGAAAAAAAATATTTACCACATACTCCTTGTACCAGGAGCTAATAATTAGGATAGAATATGCAAAGAATGGAAGAAAATAAACTCCTCAAAATCAAAGACCTGATTAAAATATGGGCAACTGAAATGAATAGATAGTTTTCATAAGAGGAAGCTCAAATAGCTAACAAATACATGAAAATCAACATCATTACACATTTTTTTAAAAAAATTTTGAGACAGGATCTCACTCTGTAGCCCAGGCTGGTCCTGAACGGGAATTGAACTAGGGGCCTCACGCTGACAAGGCAAGAGCTTTAACTGCTGTGCCATTCCTCTGGCCCCATTAAGCCATTTTAGAAATGCAATTGAAGATACTGTCCTACCCAAGTAAAGACAGTTTTTACCAAGAACTCAAAAAGCAATAGATGCTGCCAAGGGTGCAGAGAAAAGCAAAACAACCAACATTGCTGGTACAACCATTGTGGAAAAAAGTATGGAGACTCCTCAAAAAACCTGAAAATATATATTCTATTTGACCTAGCTATACCTCTTTTGCATATCTTTCCAAAAGAGTTAGTCATCATATAACAGAGATACATGCATATCTATATTCATAGAAGCATAATTCATAATAGCTAAATCATGGAAGTTGTTGATATGTCCATCAAAGATCAATGAGTAGGGCTGGTGGAATAGCTCAGTGGTTAAAGCACTTGCCTAACAAGCAGTAAGTACCCGAGTTCGATTTCCCAGCACCACATAAGCTGGGCATGGTTGTGAACACCTGTAATGCTAGCACTCTGGGAGCTGGAGATGGGAGGATGGCTAGTTTGAGGCCAGCCTGGGCAACTTAGTGAGAACCTGTTTCAAATAAGCATTAAAATTGCTGGGGATGTGTTCAGTGTAAAGGGCCTGGGTTCAATACCCAGAGCTGGAAAAAAAAAAAAGTTAAAGAAAGAAAATATGGTGTATATCTACAATGAGTGCTACTCTGCCAAAAAGAAAGAAAAATTTGAGCACTTGAGTCATTTGTGAGAAAACAGATGCATCTTGAGATCACTATGCTCAATGAAACAAACCAGATACAGGAGTTCAAATATTGCACTAAAAGAATAAAAAGTACTAGGAGTTATTTCTGGAAAGAAGAACTGAATGGCAAAGAGACAAGAATAAACTTCTAAAATTGTGTTGTATGTCTGTTAGTTTGTGTTTCACATGTGTATCTATGACTTCATAAATAAATAAAATTTTAAAATAGTCTAATTAATGTTAGGAGTTCTTGTAAGTAATTAGAAGTTTTCAGTAATATAGGAAAGCACATGTCAATTAAAAATGTAATCGCAAGCTCTGAGTGAGACCAAGTAATTGTTCAAGAAAAAATTAGCATATAACATAAGGCAAACTATAACGTAAAATAATTTGAGCAAGTTATGCAGTATATGAAACAAAAATCTAGTTGGACTGAGTGCTTCTTTCCTTGTCCTTGTATAACCCATGTTTAGAGATGTTCGTTTTTGTGTCTTATATTCTGTAGCAAGTAATATTTGCATAAGCATAAATTGTCAGTCATAAACTAATTTACTCGTTTCAATGTTAGAATCAATTAATAAATTTCATAAAATTAATGATACCCAAAGAACAAAATACAAACATTAGAAACCTTTATGCTAATGTAAACTGTCAGGGAAAAATCAAGAATTGGGGGGTGCACAGGGAGATTGGGGTGGAAAGGGTCAAACAAGGGAAGGTAAAGAGCAATAGAGACACACTGTTCTCTCCTATTACCTTGTTGGAGTCAAGGGTAACTACTGGCTGTGGTTTGAAAATGGTTTGTGCCACCAAAGCTCATGTTGAGGCCTGGTCCCCAGTGCAGTTGTGGTGGGATGGGGGGCCGGGTAGGAAGTGTTATGGTAGCAGAAGTGAAGCCCTCAGGGAGTTCTCATTCTCACAGGACTGTGTTAATTCTCATGGGACTGAATTAGCTACTGAGAGAGTGACATGTTACACAGGGAGCCTGCCCCTCGGGCTGCACTTCTTTCATTCCCCTTTATTTTCTGTCATAAATTAAGGCAACAACAGGCCCTCCCCAGGGAGGCTACCTGACCTTGCATTTCCCAGGCTCTGGCAACATGAGCCACAGTAAATCTCTTTTTAAAATTATTTGCATATTACATCCCTTTCCCCTTCCCACCTTCTCAATCCCACCTCATGTCTCCTTTCCACAAAGTCTGTCTTCTTACATTTTCCATCTTTCTTTTACTTTTTCATGATTTGATTTTCTCCTTTAGAGTAACCATATGATTCTTAACCTTCTGTGTCTGATACATTACGCTAACTTAATGGACTCAAGGTGCATTCATGTTCCTACAAAAGATTCTAATTTATCTTTCTTTATGGCAGAGTAGCACTCCGTTCTGTATATATTCCACGTCTTCTATATCCATTCATCTGTTATTGGACATGCTGGATCTTCTAAGCTTTGGCTACTATAAATTGTGCTGCTATAAACATCTATCTCTCTTATATGATGACCTCAATTCTTTCAGGAAGTTGCCCAGAAGAGGCATATCTGGGTTAAATGGGAGATCTAGTTTCAGTTTTTTGAGGAATTTCCATACTGCTTTCCATAGTGTAAACCTCTTTTCTTTATACTAGTCTCAGGCAGTCAGTAACGGCAATAGAAAACCAACTAAGACACTGCCTATACTAATAGAACAAGAATTCAAGGTTTAGGCATACTGTTTAAATTTATAATGAAAACTAAAGAGAGGGTAGAAAGGAATATAACAAAGCACATGCAGGGAGAGGGGAGTGGAAGGAAGTGTGAATGAGCTATGTTCCTCATCATGTATAGTGTCGAAGTTAACAACAGTAACCAAAGCAGGTGAATCAGAAAACAGTATAAGCCGACAGACTTCCAGTCAAAATGACGGCTGAGTAACAGAGCTGCATAGTGTCTCCTCATGGAACCACTTTAAAAAGTTGAGAGTATAGTCAAAAACTGCCTGTTCAATGTAGCTAGGACAGGAAGGAGTGTCCAACAACTGAAAGGAGGCCAGGAGAAGATCAGAAATCCCAAAGGAATATTGGGAGTAGGAAAACAGCAGCCTAGGAAGCCAGCCACCCCAGGCCGACTGTGAACAACTGGGAGCTACCAGCACCCGCAGACAGAGGAAAGCCAGCCTGGAGTTTGGAACCTCTGACACAGCTAGGAGACGGAGGCCACAGGAAGATCAGAAACTGAGAGAAGGCCACAGAAAGGTCAGAAATCCTGAAGACATATTAGAAGTGGAGGAAAACAGCAGCTGACTGAGTGTGGCCCTGAGCTACCAGCATCCACAGGTGGAGGAAAGCATGAAGACCAGATCATGTGGGAATTGACAGCAGCTGGTGCCCCAGCCTCCAAACACTAGCCTGCAGGTAGTGCACACTACAAATGCATTGTAAGCTTCCCCTAGCAAAGACCTCCTGGAGCCCAGATCAGAAGCAGCACTCAGCAGCCATAACAGGCAATGACATAAGCAGAAGTCATTTTTTAAAAAGAGCCTGAAACTGAACTGATCAGAGTAAAAGAAAGCTCAGAAGAGTGTGCATCAGGGTTTTGAGGTCATTCTTAAACAGTGCCTAGGAAAAAACTGGCACAAGAGAAGGTTGTAGAGAGGAGAGAAAGGGCACAGACATCCTAAACAGCTGGGTGTGGTGGGAGTACTCTCCATCTGCAGACATGCTTGAGACCCCAGAAACTAATGGCATGGGCCTGAAATAGTGGAATTCAAAGGGAAGGAAGTCAAAAAGAAAATAAATGAGTTGAACAACCAGTTCAAACAAGATATTCTCAAAGAAATGCAAGCCTTGATCAGTGGACCTAAAGAGGAACTTTCTAAACAAGTAGTGGCCCTAATGGAGACAAAGCTTACTGAACATACAGGACCCACAAATAAAAAGTAGACAGGGAAATGCAAGATATGAAGAAACACTTTGATAGAGAAGTGGAAATTTTGAAATACAGCTGGAATTCAGGATATGAAAAACTCATTTGAAAGCAGGAAAATTTGACTCAAATATTATGAGAACAGAATTTCAGACCTTGAATACAAAGCTGAGAAGACAAATGCTATAATTCTGCATGACTCCAAAATTAGAAATGAACAAAGTAGCTGGATACAACAGCTGATGGATGATTCAAAGAGAACCAATATCAGAAAAAGAAAAAGAAAGAAAAGGAAGAAAAAGCAGAAGACAGCTCCAAAAGTATAGAGAATTTATTCCCTAAAATCATGCAAGAAAATTTCCCAAATCTAGAAAAGGAAATTAATTGTCAGGTACAAAGAGCTTATAGAACAACCAATAACCTCCACCAGCAATGAGATTTGCCATGACATATCATAAGCAAAAACTCAGAAATGCAACATAAAGAGAACATTAAACGCAGCAAGAGAAAAACAGGCATTATCCTACCAAGGCAAACCCATTAAAATTAATGCAGATTTCTCAATACAAACTTTAAAGGTCAGAAGAGCCTGGAGCAAAATCTTTTAAGGTTTAAAAGACAGCAAGTGTCAACCCAGGTGGTTGTATTCAGCAAAATTATCCCTGAAAATTGAAGGAGAATATAAATTTTTCATTACCAAGAATCCCTAAAGATATTTGCGACTCCTATCCCAGCATTGCAGAAAATACTTGCAGTAATTTTTGAGAGTCAGAGAGACAAGCTGCACCAAAAAACATGGCGGAAAAGAAATATCTACAAAGAAAAAGTGTAACAAGAAAATAGATTGGTATTTGAATCATTTGATTGATATATTTCTTTTCCCCCTATTTTTATTAATATACAAATGTAACACATAGTATTTACAATGAATTTGGGTGTTTAGTACATCTATGTATCACATCGACTTCACAATCCCTTCCCATCTTCTACCCTCCCACCCCTTCCCTGTCCTTTCCCCCGGCTCCGGCTATCACTTCATATGGTTCCAAAGAATGTCTGTGTTCTGGGTTTTCCAAGTCCGAGAAACCATACAGTGTTTAACATATTAATCTTCCACACCTAAGTCATTTCACTCAAGTCACCACTCTAACCCAGCTTCCTATTCCTCTAATGGGTTTACAGTAGTCAAAGCTTGATATTTCCTCTCTGAATCCAACCAATCCCTTCATTGGGATATTCACCACAAGTTTTTTTTCCCGTATTTTCCTACATCGTTGTTGTTATTGTTAAACCTGGCCTTACCCACTAGCTCACACTAGAAAATAATTATAAACATGTAGTTCAAAAGCCTAGTTAACTTTGGAAAGAAGAAAAATAAATAAATGAATGAATTTCAATTGCCTTAGCTGAATACTGGAAGGTGCATATTTGTACATTCACAAGGTTATCTTTACATCAATCAGTTTCCTTAGGATAAACTTTCATTAGTGACCTAATAAGCGAATTGTTACAACAAAACAAAGTTAAAACTATCACATACCACGTAAGCATACTTAAAGCGACAGACATGAAGGCAAATCTAGTTATTTCAGAATTTCCTAACTTTCATATCTTATTTACTCATATTTTGCTGATTACTAACCTACATTTTTCTCCGCTCATTCTCCTCTAGCTGTTGTCACTTTTTCTCTGGGATCATTTGTGTCGCTGATCTCCCTCTCACTATCCAAGTTTCCCTTAAGTATTTTTCTGCAATACTGGCTCAGTGGCTGCAAATTCCTTTAAGCTGTCTCTGTCATGGAAAGTTTTAAGTTCTCCCTTTAAATTAGAAGATAATTTTGCTGGATATAGCAATCTTAGTTGGTATTTATGTTCTTTTAGTGCTTGGATAACATTGTTCCACGATCCCCTTGCTTTTAGAGTTTGGATCGAAAAATCTGCCGTTATCCTGATGGGCTTATCTTTGTAGGTCACCTTCTGTTTTTCTCTTACCACTTTTAGTATTTTCTCTTTGTGTTGGGTTTCTAGAATTTTAATTATGATATGTCGTGATGAGGATCTCTTCTGATCACAGTTGTTTGGTGTTCTATATGCCTGCAAAAGTTCCATGTTCATTTGTTTTCTTAGATTTGGGAAATTTTCTTCCATTATTTCATTAAACATGTCCTTTAAGCCTTTTGTTTTGTCCTCAGTCTTCTCCTCGATTCCCATAATTCTGAGGTTATTTCTCCTTGAATCATCTATCAGTTGTTGTAATGACTCACTTTATTTACTTTGTATTCTTCATGGCCTGTATGTTGCAGCTTAGTCACTTTATTTTCTAGGTCTGACATTCTATTCTGAAGTTGTTTAAAGTGGTTGCTTATTATTACCTGCGTGTTTTTCATTTCCTGAATATCTGCTTTCAGTTTTTCTATATCTCTATTGTGTATTTCTCTAATTTCTTCTTTTGTCTTCATTATCTTCTGGTACATTTCTTCTCTGGTCTCCTCTAGTTGGTTTTCAAGGCTTGCTTTTTGCTTAGCTATGAGTTGGTGTAGCTCTTCTGCTGTCTGTTTCATTTCCTGCTTTAATTCCTGCTGCAATTCATTGAATTTCTGGGCCCAGAAGTAGCCATCATTTTTGCCATATTCATCTGTATTTACCCTGATGTCATCTCCTGGGCTTCCAGGTCTTTTGTAGGAGATTTGTAACTGTGCTTCCCCATTTCTTCTTTGGTCTTCTCTAATTTCTTTTCAAGGCTTGCTTTGTGCTTAGCTAAGTGTTCTTGTAGCTCCTGCGCTGTCTATCTTATTTCCTGCTTTGCTTCCTGGTTTAATCCCTGCTTTAATTCCAGCTTTAATTCACTGACTATCTGGGCCCATAAGTCACCATCCTTCTTGCCCATCTCTTTCTTGGGTTCTTCTTTAGGTTCTGTAATTTCAGCACCCCTTGCACCCTCCCCTGGGGAGTCAGATCTTTTTGTATAAAATTTGTTACCACGTTTCCCCGTGGTTCTGCTACCTCTGACTGTCTCTGGTACGCAAGAAAGAGAATGCCTCCTGCTGATGTCACTGCCTGCGGTGGCTGTTGAGCCCTGTTTCTGATCTGGGGTCCCGGTGCCTTTTCTAGGGGGAGTGCACACTGCGTTTGTAGTACACACACTCACAGGTTGGTGCTTCTGAGGCTGGGGCCGCCCGCTACCAATAATTCCCACATATTGGGATCTGCGCTTATCTTGGGCTAAGGTTCTGGCCTCCAGACTTTGTTTGTGATCTGTGGGTGCTGGCAGCTCGGGGCCGCGCCAAGTGGGCTGCTTCTTTCCTCTTCCGATGTGACTTCAGGATTTCAGACCCGCCCGCAGCCTCCTCTCACATTGTTGTGTGCTCCCTCCTCTCCCACCTCTGTCCTCTCCCAGCTCCATTACATCAGATGTTCGGGTCCCTGTGAGCTTTCCTCCAGGAGCCGTTTGCAGCCTGCTGCGGTGGCTTTCTGGACCTAGGGGATTTTTTTTTTCCTCTCTGGTTTCGATGACCCTTGGGAGTTTCTGGCCCCCGGTGGTTGCCTTTCAGTTTTGGGAGATGCTCCTCTCTTTCCTAGCTACACCGAACACCTTGATTGGTATATTCCTAAAATAGTACCAGCTATTTTATAAAATCTCTGAAATTCCCCTATATAATTATTATTTGTAATAGTATATTAGTTTGCAAGATGTAATCATATGCAATATGGAGAATTGGTATAAAATCTTTAAAAAATATGAGTACAAGAATTTTTGGATGGTTAGGTAGATGAAATGATAAGTCAAATCTGGCAAAATGTTAATAATTAGTGAAATGTGAGTAAATAATTTATGAAAGTTAAAATATTCTGAACTAAGCATGCCATTATATATATTGCTTTAAGTATAATATACTTACTTGATATAGATTTAAGTTCATTTAATGTAGCAATCCAATATAGACTTAAGTTCATTTATTGTGGCAATTCTCTTATTCCATCTTCGGTGTAAGTTTATCCTAAGAAAAGTGATTGATGCATTGACAACTTGAATGTCTTTAGAATGTACAAACCTTTACCTTTCAGCACTCAGCTAAGGCTTTTGAAATTTAACTTCTTTTTCTTCCTCCCATTTTCTAGCCTTATGAATTGCATTGTTACTTTTCTTTTCTCATGTAGACTGGTGGGTGAGGCCATGTTAAAGAATCTGAACAAAGATATCCTAAGACACAAAAAACAGGAACTGACGGCGAATTCCCGCAATAAAGGGGTCTGCTGGACCCTGAGAAGAGGCATCAAGATATAACCACTGCAGCCCAGTCTAGGGGTGGAAAGCTGAGCTAAAGAGTGGTAAAGTGAGCCAGACAAGAAGATTAAATATGTTAAATATAGCATGTATTCTCTGATTTGGAAAACCCAGAACACAGGCATTCCATAGAACCACATGGTGTGAGAGTGGGAGTTGCGGGGGAAGAGGGTGTTGAAGGGCCAAAATGGGAAGGGATTGTAAACTTGATGTGATATATATGTGCACAAAATACTCAATTTCATTGTAAATGTTATGTATCACATATATATTAATAAAAATGGTGAGAAAAAATAAAACAGCATAAGCAAGAATTGAAAACAAGGTGTGTTCTTCCATTTCGTGGCATTCTGTACTTGCAATTTTTTAACCAAGTACATGTATTACTTTAAAAATAAATATTCCTCATTCAACTTTATCATTTTATTTGTTTCAGTTTAAGACACATGGGGAAAGTATAATGTATCTATTTTAGAACTTTTATGGTCTGACCATTTATGTTTTCCAGATAAAGCTAAGCCACTTCACAGTCAGTCTCTTCATGGTGTTATTTTCCAAAGAAAATACTAACCCACATCCAAAAATAACAGAAAGGCAATTTAAATCTTCACTGCAGTGTCATGAAAACATCAAAGGGTGATGCCACTCATAACACTTAACAACGCCTCTTTAAATCTTTCTCTGACCCTCTCTCAGTATCTCACACCATGTGGAGCTACTCCCAAATCTCTCTGCTCTCTTTCAACTTTTACAAAACACACCCCACATGGTCTCTACTCTTCACTTCCCGCCCTTTCCTTTCAAGGCATATCCTCTCCTAAGTCTCTGCCACTCCAAACATAAATCAAGCCTCTCCTGACACCCATTTCATCCCTCACTAAAAAATTCTTTCTTCTTACTCTGGGAAACTAGAGTTACTGAGCTAGTACTTCTAAAAGAAAACCAAATTCAGATGTCAAGAATTATTTAAAATATCGCCTGCTGGAATCCAGTTGCAAAACTACTTTTCCTATCTAAGCATCTTAAACTCAGGGCCTGGGGCTTTCTTCACCTTTGCCTTCACTGGGCTGCACGCTCATTCACACACCGTAATACGTCACATGTGGAATGCACATTGAAGTTGTAACGTAAGTGCAGCTTTTAGGGGAGAGGGCACCATGCCTATACTGTGAGGATACATTTTTCTATCTTCTTTTCTGGATCAATAGTTCTCAAATGGTGCAAGAAAGGTGTATGCAGAGGAGTACAGGAAATTTGAAAGAACCCCATGGCGATGCTGTTATCTTCCACTGTGAGTGCAAACACATAACACTTACTTCCTCATACCTCTGACACAAACAAAGACACTTTTGCCAACAGGGGTATGTCCAAAATACTATTTGTGTTGGGGATGGGGAAGAAAGATTAAGAACCATTAATGGGGGCAGAGGGGGGAGAGTTTCAGTATGCACACGTGTTCTAAGATGCCCACTAGATGGCAAACCCACATCTCAAATGTTAATGACATCCCATTCTGGAAGTCTGGGGCACTTTAATAATTCCAGCCAAGTTTCTGAAAGACCAAAATATTGTATATAGTTTCAGGCATACGCAGATTAACTCTAAGATGATGGTCTGACACACAATATCTAGGAATAGAGGTCACACATGTCTTCATCACTTCTGAAATCTATTGCTATTTATTTGCCATGCAAAAATAACAGTATGGGGGCTGGAGGAATGGCTCAGTGGTCAAAGTGCCTGCCTAGCAAAGGCTAAGAGCTAGGTACCCGAGTTCGATTCCCCAGCACCACATAAGCCAGGCGTGGTGGCGCATGCCTGTAATCCCAGAACTCGAGAGGCTGAGACAGGAGGATTGCCATGAGTTCAAGTCCAGCCTGCGCTCCATAGTGAGTTCAAGACCAGCCTGGGCTACAGAGTGAGATCCTGTCTTAAGTAAATAAAAAAATCATAAAAATTAAAAACAACAGTATTAATGCATATAAATTGAATTCCCTTAACTAGATCATCTGATTTAACATCTAGGCTTCAAAACTAACTGTGAGGCCAGTGTGAGTGTCAAGGATTGTATGCCACATAGCTTTGCCCTGGAAGGCAGGCACACAATAACGGGGTACATTTTCCTTCTCAGCCTTTGAGGAGAAAGTTTCCCAGGAGGAATGCCTGTGCCCTTCTTGTAGTGTCCGATCTTCATCCCCACCTCTACATTTCCCTGCTTAAATTTGTCCATGGCCCCACACTATAGGCGACTCTGGACATGGCCTTTTTGAGTTGAGTTTTTGAGCCAATGTCTCACTACTGAGCCCAGGCTGACCTCGGACTTGAGATACCCTGCTTTAGCCTCCCCAGCACTGAGGTCGCAGCTGTTTGTCATCGTACCCAACTTTGGACTCTAGTCCTGCCTTACCCAGCTCCTCTGTCAGCACAAGGTAGACAAGCCACTGGTCTGTCCCATACCATTCCCCTCTCACTGCTTGAACAGCCCTTGTTTCACATACCCCTGGGCCTCTGGAAGTGCTATCTTCACAGACCCGAAGGCCTCTCTCCTCAAAATCTGCAGGTGCCGATTAGTCAGCCATGTCCCCAGAAGGCTCCAATCCTCTGCCAGGCCCTCTCTGCCAGCCAGCTCCTGGCACATCCATCATGCTGTCGGTATCACAGCACGCCTGGACATCTTGTCACTACAGTGGGTGTTTCATTAGGACATGGGTGTTTTTTCCAACTTCATATCTAAATCCAGTGTCTGACATGCAGAGGATGCTCCACAAATGTGTTGACTGATGGGTCAAATGGTTTCGTCAGACTTCCTGGCCTCTCAAATGTTCCAATGTTCCAGGGCTCTGATATAGGAAGGAGATAAATCACCAAATTTCCTACAGAGGCAAAGGAGGGGGGTCGGGGGATCAAGAGGCCAGAGCCAGAGAGGCCGTCTTGGGAAGCTGCGGAACAACCATGGTGGCTATACACAGCCTCCTCTCTCTGGGACCCCAAGAGAAAGATGTTGGCCTCATTCAAAATGTGAAAAGATAGTAGTCCTCTCTTAGTCATAGTCGGTTGTCTGTGGTCCATCATAGTAGGAAAATATTAAAGAGGAAATATTGAAAATAAATAATTTGTAAGTTTTAAGTAATGTGCTACAGTATACTGCTAGATAACAATTCTGGTTTATTAGCTACGATCGCTAATCTCTTCTTGTTTCCGATCTACAAATTAAACTTTATTGTAGTTATACACAATAGAAAAAAAAAACAGTGTATATAATATTTATGCTCTTTGAGTTTTCAGGCATCCACGGAGGATCTTGAAACATTATCTCCCATGGATAAGGGGGACAACTGCTTTTGTAAGACACCCTCACCCCACCCGGGACGTCCACATCCCACCCTGCTCTACAGTCAGGAGGATCCCTGGATATTTTCACTGTAATTATCCTCATTCTCCTGGTACCCTCTTGCTAAAATGAACTTTTATTTGCATAAGGTCATCAAACCCTTATAACTAGCTGGCCATAGAGCCATGTCTTGGTAGCCTCACCAATGGGGATGTCTGGCGTTACTTTAAATGTTTTCAATTTGATCAATAGAAACAGAGTCCAGTGAAGGAAAAAGGGGAGGTCTGTTCTTAATTATATCAACTGTGTTAGTTTTTCAGGGCTGCCAAGACAAGGTAACGCAACTGGGTATTTAAAACAGCAACGATTGATTGTCATACAACTCTGGATTTTAGAAACCTGAGATCAAGGTGTCCCCAAGGTGGATTCCGCCTGAGAGATGAGAGAAGAATATGCCCCACACCGCTCCTTGAGCTTCTGGTGGCTTCCTAGCAGTCCCCGACTCCTTTGCCTTGTAGAAGCATCACTCCAATTGCCTTTGTTCTCACCTGACGTTCTCCCTGTGTGTCTGTGGACAAAATACTCCCTTGTGTGAGAGAATCTGTCATAGCGTATCAGGGTCTCACCCTATTCCAGTTTGATTGCATCTTTTTTTCTTTCCTTTTTTTCTTTTCCAGAGGGGGCCATGGTACTTGCTGGGAATTGGAATTGAGCTGAGCAAGCACTCTACCACTGAGCTACATCTCCAGCCCTTAAGTATGTCTTAGCTAATTGCCATAGCCATTCTGTACATGAATAAGGCTGCACTCTGAGGTGCCAGGGTTTAAGATTACAACATATAAAAATTGGGCAGACACAAATCAATCACAACATTGGCCACATTTTATAAAGCAAAAAATCCAGACACATCCTTTGACATGCAGTTTGAAGATAGGGCAAAATGTTTTAATTAGGATAGTTTGGGAAAATGGGATTTTAAAGAGCAAATCTTAGCATGGTCACGTGATCTGAAAGTATCCCTAGGTGGATACTAATTGAAGAATTCTAGCTACATACCTAGAATTAGAGCCGAAACTTGTGGCTGCTTTAAATAATCAGGTCCTTAGTTGGAGGAATGGTCTAACAGTCAGAGCACTGGCCTTGTACAAGGCCCTGAGTTCAATTCCCCAGCACCACATAAACCGGGCATAGTGACTCATGACTGTATTCCCAGCACCAGGGAGGCTGAGGCACGAGGATTGTCATGAGTTCAAGGCCAGCCCGGGCGACATAGTGAGTTCAGAACCAGCCAGAACTGCAGATCATCAAGACCTTGTCTCAAAAAACAATTAAATAAATAATAAAATAAATAAAATGAGTCTCCATGAAACCAGGAAGAACTTCCCATGAAATTAAATTAATATGCAATATGTAGATACAAACAGACACAGAGAAAACATGCAAATGTAGATTTATGCACACATGCGCACGCATGTGCACATCTCATCCCCAAGCAAGTGCAAACATAAAGCAGATCTGTGGGACTTTGACTTGCTTCTTTTAGGATCGGTAAAGAAAATTAAATATTTATGTATTGAGGATTGAAAAAAGCAGAATGTTCCCTGGAATATATATAAGATTTTTCCGATGTTATTTTGATTTCAGATTGGGACCATTTCCCCATTACTCCCAAACTCCACCAAGCCACCTCGTAAACATACATTCAAGATGCATAATGAAAACAACAGGAATGTATTATCATGCTCACAAATGTTCACAGCTTTAGGGGTACAATGACGGGTTGAGGATAACTCGTCTCTGTAATTTATTATAACTCTTATTTCTGTACAAATTTTTGTACACTGTATTCCCAAGGAAGGAAGAAAAGCCGGGCCCTGGGGAAGCCCAGACGCCAGAGGAGTGTGAGCCAGGATCAAACACTTCCCAAGTGGCCCAAAGGAGTGGGGGGACCCTCCGTATCAAGAAAGGGCTAAACAGGAGGCCATCTGATCCCTTCTGAAAGAGTCTCCAAGTTCTAAGCACTTAAATGTAAAGCAAGTGATCTCAGACCATATGGAAACGAGGCAAAGTATAAATAAATGAAAAAATAAACATAAAAGCCTCTCCATGTGTTTTATGTGGGGCATGGACTCAGGAGGAGAACGTGGAACAGAGACAACCAAGAAGCTGAGTGCAGGTGAGAGAAGGCTCACTCTGGGGGGATACAAATTGGTCTTACTTACCTAGGTATGGGCAAAATGCTGGGCATTTTTACTGTCTTACTTAATCCTTGCAGCTGCTCTGCAAGGTCATTTTTAATCATCTTTACTTAGAAGGGGAAACTGAGGCTCAGAGAAGTTAAGTAATTCTCCCACCCAAAGTCATGTGGTAAATGACTGGCAGAGCCAGGCGCAAGACCCAGGCCAGCCTGGGCCCACAGTGTGCGTGCCCAGAGTCAGAGGAGGCCGGAGAGACCCCCAAGCTCCCACCCAGTACCTCGACGGGGCACGTTCCAGAGAAGACAGAAAACCCAGGCTGGGGGAGGGTGGCCAGGGTGGAAGGGGAGGAGAGTGCGCAGGGAGATTAGCCGGGGGAGATTAGCGGGCCTCAAGGCCTCACAACAACCGTGTATCGGGAAAACAATTTTGTTCAAGAGGGCTATTTATAGGGATGTTTTTCCTCAGCACTCCCTCCCCCATCTTCTCCCTTTTGTGTTTAAAGGCGCCTGGCAGATTGGTAAAGGGTTACAGGCAGTGTACAGGAAGCTATGGAACACAATGCACGGGTGGGACAGGTCCCCACCCGCCTAAGAAAAGCGCTAGCTCCGGAGTTCGGAGACCCTGGAGGGAGACAGACGGAGCTCGGAATCCCAGCTCAGGCCTTCTGCGGCTGTGGCTGTCGTTCTCGGTGTCAGAAAGAAGCCAACGTGCCCAGGGATGCAGGACAGAGTAAAGAGCGATACCGAGGAGAATGCGGCAACACCAAACCAACGTTGTTGAAACGAGTCCACAAGGGGCCTTATCATTGTGTACCGTGAGGACTCCATAATCTGTGAGGGAGGATTTTTCTTCCCAAAGTGGGTGCAGCACAGGACCAAGAGATATCCTCCCAAACCAGCCGCTGAGCGGGATGCTAGAACCAGGTTCCCAGGGCAGCCTCTGACAGGACTCTGGGGGGCTCTGCCCTTGGGAAGACTCCTGGCAACTTTCTCTCTAGAGGGGCCACTGACTGAGGTCTCATCTAAAGGGTTCCAAATGCAGACTTAGAGCTTGAGGCTACAGCCTGTGCAGACCCAACCCCGGGGCACTTGGCTCTCCATCCGGCCTTGTGAAGTCTCCTCTCCCCATGTGACCCTGGGAAGGAAGTGTCCTGCTGCCGTTTGGCAGTGTCCTGTGCCGGTGGTAGATTGGGACAAGGAGACCTTGTGCTATCTGGTTTGTTCTTTTCTGAAATGCTGAAGACTTGTTTAAGGCCGTAACTGTGCATATGGGTCAAATGTCATGATTTGACTAAGCGGTAGAGCATAAAAGATCTTCAGTCCCATTTTATTTCCATTGAAATTCTGCTTTATTATTTGAAAGTCATAATTTGAACAAGATTGAGCATGGAGAAGGCAGCAATGACTTAAAAGCATGCAAATCACAAATTATACAATAATCAAAAAATTTCAAAATGAAACTCAGACTTCAATACTTTGAGGGATACATGATGCAGGAATTTAAAAATGGTATTATATAGACAATTGTAGCTATCTTCTCGCTTAATTATTATAAAGTAGTGCAGTATTGAGCAAAATTATAGAATATAACTGAAATATTGACAGGAAATTTTATTTCTCAAATAATTCCAAATGCTATGTGCAGATGTCTCATCTGTTCTCTCATCCTAACTTCTCCTTTTCTGGTCAGTTCTGCATTTTATACTATTAAAGAACATTTCCTCCTGAGGGTCCTGCTGTGGCCCTTGATGTGTACAGAGAAACACGTATCACCTTTCTTCGAAATGTGACTTCTACACTTATCAGCCACCAGAAATGAATTACATTCACCAGGGGAAATATGAGGATTTATAGCAGTCTCTTTCTCTCTCTCTCTCTCTCTCTCTCTCTCTCTCTCTCCCTCTCGTCTATCTATATACATATGCACTTGTGTGCACACAATTATATTTTAGAGATATATTGCATATTTAAGATTATATATAGTTTGCAACCCCAGAAACTGCAAAGGATTAAAATTTTACAATACTAGCGAGAGAAAGAGGAGAGATAATCATTATAATTTGTTATAATAATGAGCAGATCTGTTCTTCACTGTGCTGTCTTTGTCCATTCAGTTTTTGGAGGCACCCTGGGAGTTAAGCCTAGGGCCTGAGCTACGTACCCAGCCAACCTGCCACTCTGTTTTTGAGGCAGGGTTTCTGTCCACAATCGGGGCTGGCATTGAACTCGCTATGCAGCTCAGGCTGGCTTCTAGCGCCTCCTGCGTGCTGGGCTTAAAGACCTTAGGCATTTCACCTACCTCCTTACACCACTTCCCAGTCCCACTGACTTGTATACAAAGGGACAGAGACGGTGGAGTAATGGGCGGTCAGCTCGTCAGGAGAGGTGGTGTTTTTGGTTTTCATTCCTTTTTTGGCATCACGCTGACCTTTCCCCCACCGGTTCTGTTCAATGAGGGGCTAGAAATGTTGTCCTGTTCACCCCTTCTACCTGACTAAGAAGTGTTTTCAATCCCATTTGGACATTTAGAAGCACCGTCTTACAGTGCAATCTAAATCTAGGCAGCTACACAGGGAAATGCAATAATGGAGGCTGGGATGCACAACTTTTCGGAAACCCTTTGCTCTAGTCATCGCCATCCTCTCCAGAGACAGCAGGCTAGCGGGGCAGAAGGCCCTTCCCCCACTTAACAATGCAGGCTGGAAGCAGTTGGAGGTGTTCCTTCTTGAAATAGGAACCCTACTAAAATGTGCCTGCCCCAGAGCCGCCTGCTCTTATGGCTGTATGGAAGCCTCACAAATAATATCTGTCCCTTTCTTCGTTCAGGAAAATATCATTTTGCAAGCGGCCCCCTCCTGCCTGCAGGTACTAACCATCCTCCTGTGCTCTAAACATCAGTCCTGTGTTTTCTGGATTTGCACTAGGAACTGAGTGAGACCAATGCGTTTGATTAGAATGGGTTAAGGTGAAGCATAGGACGTTTCTCATTGACGAACCTCACTTCATAACTGATCTCAACACTAAGTATCACATGAGCACCTCGAAAGCAGGGGTGCTAGGGTGGGGAGGAGGGGAGGGGAAGTGGGGAAGGAAAGGGATTCATGAAGAAAATGAGCTAACAATTCCAGAGCCCTGGAATATGGAATTCAGAACACACTCACCACAGTCCACTTGAGAGCATTTATTGGGTTATCAGAAAAGACCCATTTTTTGCATCAGATGGCTCTAGCTCATTTTTTAAAGTACTAGAACCAGTCACCTCTATGTTATTATCACTGTCATTTGATAGCTGACAGTTCCAGCTTCACTCTAAGAGACTTAAGTGATTTTGTTGAATTTTGAAATTTTTACAAGCTAAAGAGGGAAGACCAAACTGCACTTTCATGCTATTTTCCTGTTTCACTTCCTGTACAGGGGAAGAATGCACATCAATCTCAGCAAAAGCTGCATACAGCTTATGGTCACAGTGCTCAACGAGAATTTCAGTGCCAAAGACGGCTCGTGAAATTTCGTGCTGGCCGTTTTGATCTCAGCGATGCTCCTTGGCTCAGAGAGGCCCACGGCAGTTGATGATGGCCAAACAAAGGCATCGGTTCAGTCAAACCCATGTTACACAACATGAGAGACTGCAGAAACACTGAACAGGTGTTCATGACCTCCTGAAGAAGCTGAGATTAAGAAGCAAGCTTGATATCTGGGTTCCTCATGAACTCAAAGTTCATTCAATAGTGTGCATAAACATACATGATATGCTCATTAAATGTGAGAAAAATGATTCCTTTTTGAAGTAACTGATAACTGGTGATGAAAAATGCATTGTTTGCAATAATGTGGTGCATAAACAATCTTGGTGCCAACACAATGATTCACTTCAAACAATATTGGCAGTAGACATTCATCAAAGGAAGGTTAAGCCCTCAGTGTGGAGGGATTTTAAAGATGTGTTTTTCTAGCTCCTACCAAGAAACCAAATGAACCAATTCAAACATGACTGTCTGCAACTGGATAGTTTGAATGAGTTGTATTTCATCCCAACAGCATGACACCACACCCAAGTTCGATCACGTGTAAATACGGAGGCTCAGACGGGCTGTGGTGCCACACTCATCAAACTCCCCTGACCTATGCCACCAGACTTCCTCTTGTTTTACTCTCTTCAAAACTCCTGTGTGGTACAATGTTCAAATTAGATGTGGGTGTAAGTCAGCACCTTGTTCAGTTTTTCACCAAAAAAGACAGGTCCCCATGTGATGGAGGAATTATAAGGCTCACTGGAAGATGGCAAAAGATATGGAACGAAAGGGGCAATGTATCATTAACTGATCTTTGTTCTTAATATAAATAAGTGAGCTTTAAAAAACAGACAAGCTATTTCATGACTTTTCCAACAGTCCAATAATTAGTTAGTTGGAGAGGAGGGAGACTGCTGAAATTGTTGATAGCTTAATCTGATTTTATGGACAAGCTAGATAAAAGAAAAGCATGGGTTACTGGTGACACTGCAGCCTCCCAGTACATCTCTCTGTCCTCTGTATCCATCTGTTCACAGTGTAGACAACCACTAGCACCCTCGGGGAGGAGGAGGCCCACATAGATAGGCACTGGTCCTCGACAGTACAGTTAAGAGGGCAGTGAGCACCCACAGAACTCCTCAGTTCTGTTCCCCTGTGGGCAAAGGGCTTTTAGAGTAAATCTGCACTGTGGCAAGCTGATAAAGTCCTAGTTGACATCATGACAAAAGTAATTTATTTATTCCTTCAATTAATATTCTTCCACTCTCTCCATATAAATTTGTATCCTAGGAAATCCACAGCCCAGTGAAAAAACTCTTTGGAACCCAAGTCTGATTTTCTCCAACAGACCATAAAAGATTCTGCTTAGAGTCAACAAGGAGAAAGAAAAAAGAGAAGAGAAAGAAAAATGGACTGTTCGAGCCAGGCCTGGTGGTACGGGCCTATAATACCAGCACTGTGGGAGGCTGGGCAGGAAGATTGCAAGCTCAAGTCCAACCTGGGTACTTTAGCAACTTAGTGAGACCTTGCCTCAAAATCAAATTTTCAAAAATGAGCTGAGACTGCAGCATAGTATGAAGGCACTGGGTTTCTTCTAGACCACTGGGGGAAAAAATGAAAAATGGGTCAGAGGGGAAGCTTTCCAGTTCTCCATGTCAAGACGTTGTCATGTGGCCTCATGATCTGGTTTAACACTGTGGCTTTATCCCACCACTCAGTGTGGACAACTGAGTTCTCCAGTAGGTGCAAAGATCATGTGCATATGAAGCCTATCCAAGGTCTCGGGCACAATGGATGCCTTGCCAGGACCTCACACCTCACTATTCCCTCCAACCCAAACCCCTAGCAACCTAAAACCATCTTAGAAGGAAATTGAAAGGCTCAGGGTATGGTTCAGGTTGAAAAGTCCTTCGGGGAAATCCTAAATGAAGTGCAGAGGAATCTTAGGACTTTTTTTTTTTTTTTTTTGGTTTGTTTTAGTTTCTTTTTTTGAGAGAGAAAATGAGAAACACTCCCTGTCTAGCCCAGGCTGGCTTCCAACTTGAGATCCTCCAGCCTGTACCTTTTAAGTGCTGGGATTATAGGCATGTGCCACCACACCCTGATGGCATCCCTGTTTTTCTTCAGCAAATGACATCTGTTGGGTTTGCAGAGGATTAAAGGGATCTTGTACATAGCTAAAGTTATACTATGAGCCTTTTTGATGATTACTTACTTGTAAATTACTGCTTCTACACATAACTAACATTGTGATGAGAAAGACTATATTTAATAAAAATGTTATGAAATTTAAAATTAACTCTCATTTGAATAGGGTCTATCGATTAGTCAATACTGAATTCTGTTTTTGAGATAGGGTCTTGCTCTGTAGTCCGGACTGGTCCTGAACTCACTATGTAGTCCAGGCTGGGTTCAAACTCACATCAATCCTCCTGTTTCAGCCTTCCAAGTGCTGGGAAGCCTACGGTATCAATATAAACCCCTTCATTTTAGTAATTGTACTGTTGTTAAATAAGATAATACTATTTGGAGAAGCCTGATGAGGGACAGATGGAAATTCTTTATATTTACAGAATTTAGAAGCCATTTCAAAGTGAAATGTTAAAACAATATGTTTAGAGATTTAGAAAGGTATTTCACAGAGTTTGACAATATACCCTTTATTTGAGCCCTGACGACTTGGACCCAGGAGAAATGTGTCCCTGTGGCCTCTATCCTTTGTGCCAAGGTGCTGAAATCTCCCGGGGTCAGATAAAGCAATGAAATAAAAGTTTTGCTTAAGTACAGTCCCAAACACAGGTTAACAGTGAAGACGATGTCCCCTGTGAATGTATTTCTCTACAAATAAAAGAGGAACATGCCATGACATGCAATGCCCTGCTTGACAAGATGCTTAGACCTTGCTGCTGGGGTAATAGAAAAGAGGGAGTCACTGAAGGGCTTGTTTTGTTTAGTTGTTTTTGTTTACTTTTTTGATACTGGGGATTGAACGCAGGGCCTTGACACTGAGCTACAGACCCAGGTTGGCTTTGAACTTGCAATTCTCCTGCCTCGGCCTCCTAAAGTGCTGGGATGACAGGCCTGTGCGATGGGGCAGCTCAATGAAGGACCTTGAGCGCAGGGGCCCAGAACAGGAGCGATACTTAAGCAAAATGTCAGGTGAGGAGGGCAGAGGCTGGCCTCAGCCAGTCCCACTGGGAATTACTCTGCTCATGGAGGCATGGGCAATCCTCTCTTGAGTGGGCCTGGAAAAAAAAAAAAAAAGAAGCAGATGAAGGGCATTGGAGGGATGAGACTAGCCTATAAGGGGGGAGGGAGGAGAGAAACGAGTGAGTCAGTGGTTACTTGAAGATGTCCGGCCAAGATGACTTGTAGTGCTGGTGTGGCTGAGAGACTGGTAGGAAAAAGGAAGCGAGGAGACACTATGTGTGGCGCTTAGGGTTGGGGTGCAAACGGTGGTAGCCCCGGCCAGGGGGGACAAGACAGGCAGCTGGGACTGCAAAATTGGAAGGTTCTTCCCCGTAGGGAAGGTGCCTCCACGGGGAGCCGTCATGACTTGGCATGGGCGCTCTTTTCCGAGTACATATGGGAATGTACTTGCGGTATAACCAGACCTTCCATTTTTGCAAAAGAAGGCAGAAATCCAGACCTCTTATGCATAAATCTCTTAACTCTTTAAAGCTGGCTACTAATTTTTAAAATATTAAAACACTGTGTACACCAAAGCAAACACATCTGTGGGCCACATTTGGTAGGGTGGCTCTCGGGTTGTGACCCGGCATACAGAAAAGGTCAAAAGTCAAAGTTTATAAACTGTCATGCTAATACGTAAGTAATTTGAAGGGATTTGGTAACTAAAATACTTACTACACATAAAGCTTTGCCAGCCATCTGAGCTGTACGACTATCCCTGCTCTTTAAGCCTATATATGGATTTGAATTTATACAGGAAGTTTAATCTAATCCTCAAACGGTTAAATCACAAGAATTTGAGGGCTTGCTGTGTGCTGAGCACACAGAAGTCAAGGAATTTCAAATCTAACTGGAGACGGGAAAACATGCCCTCCTGAAGCAACTGGAGGCAAATTATGAAACAGCCAGGAAACTGCTTTCTCTCCATTGTGCTAAAATATCAGCGGCCCCTTGAACCCGGATCCCCGCCCCTGCCCCCCGTCAGTAGTGCTTCTTTGCACGCGTAGGGCGACGGTGCCAGGGCGTGAGCGTGTGCGCGCGCGTGTGTCGGCGAACTTAAATCCGTAACGAGGTGTCCAGCTTCCCGGGCTGTGGTCGCGCAGCGCCCTCCTCTCGCGCGCGGGCACCCTGGCCCCGGCGTGGGCGGGGACTCGGTGGGTCTCCCTGGGGGGCTACGTGTCCCAGACCCGCAGCCCGCCAGGTCTCCCCGCTGGCGCGCTCCTCTGTCACTCTTGAGAGCGCCCGCGGAGGGGAGCGGCGGCCCCGGCATGGAAGGTGTCCCAGACGGCGGCAGCGGGGGCGCCGCCCGCACCCTCCCCGCGGGGCGAGCCCCCGCCCGCCCCTCCGCGCGCGCCGGCGGGCAGGAAGCGGCCGGCGGGCCCCGCGGCGTCCTCGGGCCGGGCCGTCGCCAGAGCCGCGCGCGGCCTCCCCACCCACCGCGGCTCCTCCACCCACCCACTACTTCCTCCGGCTCCGCACGCACCGCGGTGTCCACCCTCCGCCCCTCCCGGGCCGACTTCCTTCCAGCGCTTCCTGAGCCGGATGATCCTGGGATTCGCGAGCCGGGGCGGGAGAGGGCGCGCGGCGGGCGAGGCGGACGGGATGCTCGCGTCGCTGCCCGGAGCCGTCTGAGCGGCGCCCGCGCGGCCCAGGGCGGAGCACCCGCGCGGGCCGGCTGTCCGCGCCCGCGCCGCCGCGGGAGCCCGGGACGCCCCGCGGGGAAGCCGCCCTCCCGGCGCCGGCCGCGCCTGCCGGCTCGCCGAGGCCTCCGCGCGGTGCCGGCCGCGCCGCCCGCCCATGCCGGCGATCTGACCCCGAGCCCGCGCGCGCCACGGCGCGGCAGCCCCGCCGGGACTACCTCATGAAGAACAAGGGCGGCAAGCACAAGCCGAGACGGAAGGGCGCCGCCGGCGCGTTCGGCTGCGACCTGACGGAGCACCTGGAGACCTCGGGGCAGGATGGTAACGTGCCCGCTGGACTCCCCCCTTGCTTTTGTCGGAGAGGGCGGTGGGCCGGATCCGATTCGCGAGTTAATGGGTTGCAGGCGTGCGCGCTCGCTTTCGGCGCTGTTGTTATTTTTACACAGTGAGCCTACGGGACTCTTAGGTGCCCAGCGCTGCCGTCGGACGCGTCGCGCTTTCCGTCCGTCTCACCCAAACCGTTAATGGGCGGTGCTGCTGGGAGTTGAGCTGACCACCTCTGGGGTGGGGGTGGCGCCCGAAGAGGGCCTGTGCCTGAGCTCTGGACGTCGGAAGGGAGGGATGAGGGGCGGGCGTGTGGGAAGGTGGTCGGTGTGGGTTTCCCCGGGTGCACCCCTGGGACCGCCTTGTCTGTCCCTCCTGGACTCTCTGATTTCGTCGGCTCACATCCTTTTTTATTAATGTGCTAGAAAACGGCGTGGTGGGGTGGGGGTGGGGATCCTGCCGGGGGAGTGATTGCACAAACATTTTCCGAATTTCTGAGCCGATGCCAAACATAAGTACCTACCCCCACACATACCCTTTCCCAACTCACCCCCTCCCCCCCCCCACACCCTACCCCAGACTCTACCTCCTTTTGACTCTCAGATAAGCGTTTTCTGTCAGGCGAGAATTGGGTTGTGAAAAGGTCAGAGGGCCTCGATTTTAAAGTAGTTAGGATATGCAAGAGAAAAAGGACAGTGGATCCATTTCCAAGGTCAGCTTGGGGAAAAAAAAGGTGGTGGGAGGACAGTAAAGACAATTGAAACATTTTTTAGGGGAGGGAGAAACACAACAATCTAGAATAGAATAACAGCGTTTGAGATGAGAAGTTTTTAGTTTTAGGGAAGTTAAGAAAATTGAGCATTAAATGAGTCCTTTTGTGAGGGTGACGCGCCCTGCACTTACCCGTGACAAAAAAGGCCTTGTCTTAGGAAGCTTCGGGGAGAGAGAACATAGCCCACTCTCTGGGCTGTTTGTACATACGTGCAACACAGGCTAAACTTAAGGCTGTGTCACTGTGCAGAATGATTCTGCCTCCAGGAAGATAATCTCAGAAGCTATTTGAGGTGTGCATATCAAATAGGTATCTGGAAAACAGTGCAGGGCTTTTGTTTAACTCCCCCACCCCCATTTTTTTGGAGACGGAGCACCCTGGTAATTTGCAGTGGTGTGATATTCCTGAGGTAGTCTCGCATTAGTGTTGCTGTGTCATTAGTACGAAAGACTTAGTATTTTAGAGCTTGGAGAAGCACAGCTTTCAAAACTGTCTCTTTGAAACTGGGGCGTAACTGAGTCAATTCATTTAATTCTCACCAACAATCTGGACAAGTTGATTTGAAATAGAGGCCTTGAATGGAGTTTATTTTTCCTGAATGTGAAGGAATTCCCAAATAGACATCATGGTTTCCTCCAGCTGATTTTAAGGCGCCTTCAGGTTATCCTCCAGGGTATTAAGAATGCTCACAGCATGTCACCTTCCACCAGGTGGGTGTTATTCTGGGCTGCCTCTTTGTAAGGCTGTGGGACTTGCACAGGGGTGCTTGCTAGCTCTGCCTCATCCTTATGGAGTCAGTTGGGTGAACCTGAGCTTCAAGAGGTCCTGAGGCAGCTGTTCTTTCCTGCTTTGTGCTTTGGCCTCTGCACGTTCCTTAGGGAGTGGGAAGTGGTAGGAAGGAAGTGAACTGCTGCTTTTTTAAAAAATGGAAAGCCAGCACCCAGGGTTTCCACCCTGGAGAGAAGAGGAAGCCCAGAGAGGTACATTGACCTACAAGGGTATCCAGCCAATCACAAAAGGCACACAGGGGCCTGACCCAGTAGGCCCTTTTTTTCCCTCCCTCTCTGGCTTCTGAGTCTAAGCCAACATTCTCTTCTAATGGTTTTTCCCCCTAAATTGAAAGCAGACTGCACAGCCACAGGATCTGCAAACTTTTAAGACAGAGCATACCTGAATAGAATTCAACTTTTTTTTTTTTTTTTTTTTTTGAAATAGGGTCTCACTCTGTAGCCCAGGCTGGTCCTGAACTCACTGTGGAGCCCAGGCTGGCCTTGGACTCAGGGCAATCCTCCTGCATCAGCTTCCTGAGTGCTGGGATTACAGGCGTGCGCTACCACGCCCAGCTTTATGTGGTGCTGGGGAATAGAACTCAGGGCCTTGCACTTGCAAGGCAAGCGCTTTGAGATGTAACCAACCCACATACATAATGATCCATACACCACGTTACTGTGCTCTGTGGAAATTAAGCATGCATGATAAGCAGCTTATGTAAGTGGAAGTAATTGGAATTTTCCCTCCCACAGCTAAAACTAGTTTGATAGTCTTATTTTTGTTACAGTGAAGCCATGATAAAGTCAGTTCTAACTTTCTCTAAAATAACTGTAGCCTCTTTGTGGGTTTTCTGAAATGCGACAGTTCGTAGATGAGGCCTGCACTCTGCCTCCGGTGAGGAAAAGCTGAGCGGGGCACTCGCTGCCTGTCTGCTCGTCACATTAGAAGAGCAGCCCAGATGTTGTGGGTGAGAAACGAGGGTGGTAACCAGCACCCGGGACGGCTGGGCACGGCCTCTGAGGACTGATGTCACAGTCACAGAACTTGGTGGGTCACGGGCAGGGCATTGGGCGCAGGCAGAGACAGAAGATGGATTCGCATTTGGGAGCGCAGGCAGAAGGGAAGAACGTAGACAGCGAGACAGCGGGCGGCAAAGCGGCGCCCATTCCGCACAAGAGAGGGGAGCCCAGGCTGGGTGGGGCACGGGGCCCTGTGGCTCTGGGGAAGCCGACCCTGGAGTCGGCAGGGCACCTGTGCACAAAGGACAGGGGTCGGCTACTTGTGTACTTCGCGGAAGGCCAGCCCTGCTACCTGCAGGTGGACCAGTCCGACGGGGCAGAGTGTGTGGGTGACAAACGGGTGTTCCACCCGCGTGGACGTGGCTCAGGGCCGTCTGGCACGGAGTGGCTGTTGGCACACCGGGTAGATGGAATCTCACTTCCTCTCAGCTCGGTACTGCTGCCTGACTCCCAGCTCTCCCCTGGGAACCAACTTTCTCTTCGTTTTTGGGAGAAAAGATCATCTTCCTCACTGCTAATGCTGGAAAGGGGATAGTTTCCTTTCTTTCTTTCATTCATTCTCTCTCTTTAATTCTTGTTGACCTCTCAGTGTGAAGGCCCCTTGCTTGCACTTGGGTAGTAGGCACCACATCATGGTGTGCCTGTGGTCAGGAGGGTGTGGGTGAAGCCTGTAAGGCCCGAGTGGGTCCAGGGTTATTTCCCACTTTCCCCAGTAAGCCAACCCCCATGTTCTGGGTCTTCCACCAGAGCTTGGAGATGGCGGAGCCTGGGGCCAGTGACAAGGCACGGATTGTCAGGTGGAAAACTGGCTTCTTCCTCCGTGGTGGCCCCACTCAGAGGGCTGAGGACTCTGACCCTTCTGAGCCATTCATCGTTCATTTTACCCCTCCCTGGTAAAGAGTGATGTTACTGTGACCTGGTGACTTTCTATGAGAGAGACACATGACAGTCACGTTACAGAGCTTTTAAAAAATGTTTATGCCCAGCCCCACCTCTCAGACCATTCATCAGCATCTACCCCAAGAGGATTTTGGCAGGTAGGTGGAGCTCCACTGCCTGCAGTGCACATGTTTGCAGACCATTTTCCCCAGGATGGATGTAGTGAATATACATATTTTTTGAGACAGGGTCTTGCTTTGTAGCCCAGGCTGTTCCTGAACTCACTATGGAGCCCAGGCCGGCAAGGCTCAAGGCAGTCTTCTTGCCTCAGCCTCCGAGGTGCTGGGTTTACAGGCATGCACCACCACGCCCCACTTTATGTGATGCTGGGGAATTGAACTCAGGGCCTTGCACTTGTAAGGCAAGCACTTTAACTGCTGTGCTATTCCTCTAGCCCTGAATATTTAAGCCTAAAAGAGTTTAAACTCTCAGGAGGTTGAGGCAGGATTGCCATGAGTTTGAGGCCAGCCTGGGCTACATAGTGAGTTCAGGACCAGCTTGGACTACAGAGCAAGACCCTGACTCAAAAAAAAAAAAAATTACAGGGACTGGAGGAATGGCACAGCACTTAAAAGAGCCTACCTTTCAAGCCCAAGGTCATGAGTTCAAGTCTTCAGTACCACATAAAGCTGGGTGTGGTGGCACATGCCTGTAATCCCAGCACTCAGCAGGTGGATTGTCCTGAGTTTGAGGCCAGCCTGGGCCACACCAGAGTTCAGAACCATCCTTGGTTACACTGCGAGACCCTGTCTCAAAAAAAGAAAAGAAAAAAAAGTTATTGCAATAAAAGCCACATTGCCATTAATTCCCCTCAAAATACTCCGTGCTCTTTCAGTGCACTTCTGCCATCATTCTTCCTCTTTCTGAAGCCATTCTGGAAGTCCTCCTTCATGAAAGTCTTTACGAGAAGTGATCAGAGCTATAGTAAAGCTGATGCCGCGTGCCATTCAGTGGAAACGCAGGCTTGTGAAAACATCTTACTGTGTCCACATCCACCTTGTCTACCGGATCTGGTTCTGTGCAACTTCTGGCTCTTCCCCAAGGTCAAAATGATCTTGAAAAGTTAAGTGTTTTGAGTCAATTCAGGACATCGAGGCAGGGGTTGGGGCCCCAGCATTGCACTTAGAACCCTCGCCTAGTGGGTGAAAGGCCTTGAGTTCAATTCCCAAGTACCATGTAAGCCGAATGTGGTGGCCCAAGCCTGTAATCCCAGTGCTTTGGAGGCCGAGGTGGGAGGACTGCTGTGAGTTTGAGGCCAACGTAGGCTATGTAGTAGATCAGGACCAGCCTGGACTACTGAGTGAGACCTTGTCTCAAAAAAACAAGTAAATACTTGGGACAGTCACAACAACACAAGTACAGACACTCATGAAAGAGAACTTCCAGAACTACTTGAGAAAGTGGCTAGAATGGTAAGTGCTTTTGAAGAAAGAGGGAACATTTTGAGGGAAATAAGTGGCACTATGTCTTCTAATACATCTTAATGAACTTTTTGAAAGTTTAAACATCTGCTGTATTTTTCATCAGACCTCATACTTTGATACAACATGTACATTTGAGTTGGAGGTTGGAAAAAATTTATAACAAGTGAATAAATGATTAGCACAAACAATACTAAGTTTGATGAGAGTAAGCCCTCACATTTTAAAGGACAAAAATGAGCCAATGGAGACTTTTAGATATAGCTATGTTCTGTTTCTGAGGCTTTTGCATTGTTTATCAATTTGTCTAACAAATAGTTGATAAGGCACCATGCTAGGTACAGTGGGAAAAAACATGGTGGATTTAAGAACTTCACAGTCTGAGGGATGTGAACAAACCTTCAAAAACCAGTGATCAGTTAGCCTGCCATGACTGACGGGAAAGCTGAAGGAGAAAATGCGAAAGCTTTGATCTCAACTAAGTAGACAAGATACTCCAAAATAAGCCGGAGTAAAGTCTTTTAAAAAGAACGTAAATACTACTGTGTTTGAGATCTGCCTTAGTGCTGAATGGCTACGGCCTGACACATGGTTGTCACACCTCCCTAACTAATTCTTCACCCTTCCATCTCAGTTTTAGACAGTTCTGGAAACCTTCCCTTCTTCCCAGTCAGGTTCCTTTCATGGGGGCTTCCTTTAGGATTGCTGGAACTTTACTGCCTGGGACAGGATCCCAGCTTTGCATGTTCCCAGCCGAGAGGCTATGGAGAAAGTCGCTTACCTGAGTCCTGGCCTGACTCAGCTTCCTCACTTGTGACGTGGCCATAGTAGGATTGATGTTGAAAACAAATGAGTTAATTGTGGGGGATGCACTGAGCCGAGGGTGTCCCCCTTGGAAGCTGTTACTGGCCCAGCACCTGGGGCCTACCCTGTAAGAGCCATGGTGGCTCAGCCCACCATCCAGAGGGACGGGAAGCAGGGTGGACAGGAAGGAGGAGCCAGGGTTAAGCCCTGAAGTCTGGGGGAAAGGCCGTCTCGCCCTGAGGCCAGGCTACAACAGCAGCCACTGGGAGAATAGAAACAGCCACTTCTACCATCCCGCATGCCTCCCTCCTGCCTACTCTGTAGACCTCAGCCTAGAGCCCTCGACCACAGGGACAGCCTCACCCTTCCTCCTCCCCTGCCACTCCCACTGGCAGCCACCCAGGTGCCGGCCAGCTTTGGGAGGCCCAGGCGGCAGTGCCTCTGCGGAAGCCCACGCGCCTGGCGCTCCGGCCCTACCCTGGAGCCAGGAGACCTTGTGCTGGGCAGAGACTGGCCGAGGCGGCTTCCGGGCTGAGGCAGAGGGAGTGGAAGGAAGGAGGCACGCTGTTCCTGCCTTCCACAGTGGACGATCCTCAGTGATCTGAGATGTGATCTGTTGAAGACCCCCTCCCCCAATTCTTTGGCTATGGGTGCGCTAGCCTGGGAACATTTCCCTCTGGGAAAGGGAAACACTGAATTCCAGGAGCTCTTGCCCATCACAGTTCAGAAGCACTTGCTGGAGGCTGTTTGTTTTCCAGAATCGCCTCTGTGCAGGCAGGTTGCCTGGGATTTGGGCTCTGTACGTGACTCCGCAGCAGTGAGTGGGAGAGGGGTGGGGCTGGGAGTGCTAGACTACGCCACTGTGTAGCGCCACCAGATACTGGGGCTGAATATTTCTGGAAGAAAGTAGTGACGAGACCTAGTGCCCATTCCCTTCAGAGCAGACTGCTCACTAGCCGGGCGTCTGCCCACCCTGGGCTCCAGGTAGTAAGATACCACTTCCTTCAAGCGTTTCCTTGAGACCAATCTTGAGGTCCAGGAAGATGCAGCTAATGTTTTTGTTGTTGGTTTTTTTCCATGTGTGCTTGCTGTGTATTTAAACCAAAGGCAGCCTTTTCCTCCTTGTCTCTTTCTAATTAATTTTGTAGGCACATCTCCCAATCAGTCCTCTAAACAGTTTCTGCCCGTGTCTTTTTTGTGTGGACAGATGCCATGCTTGAATTGAATTGGTCGTGGTGGCCCTGTGTCAAAGGGATGGTAGCAAGTACTAGCCGCGTTGGGGCCGTATCCCACTGGATGGCAGCCCCAATCCCTCTAACCTTTCCCCCTATGATGACCTTTTAGCTAAGACTTAAAATAAAGAGCCCCAGAAGGAAACAGGTTAGCTGCAGTTCAGAGAAGAATAAATATTGGTGCTAGATTTTTTTCTCTGAGAATAAGTTTTGATAAAGGAAGATGAGAGCATCAGGCCTCTGGGAGAAGAAGGAAGAGGCTGTCCTGGAAGGCCCAGAAGTGAAGGCTCGGCCTGACTCAGACCTTGGGGCTATTTTTGTTGGTAACAAGAGTTCTGGTCTATTTTTTATTTTTATATGCCAGCCACTTTACACATACAAAGTAATATTTTCAGCATCTTAAAGAATTGGGTATTCTTATCCCCCATTTTACAAAGAAGAAAAATAAGGTATAGAGAGTTAGGCCCTTTGCCAAGATCATGGAGATGAGTAAGGTAGAGATTAAATCTAGATCAGTCTGATTCCCAGGCCACAATCTTAGGAAGGAATAGTATTTTTTTAATAAATTGGCATTTACTTATCATGTTTCTCTCAAAATACATGTGAAGCTTTAACTTTTGCTTTGTTCAACTCTAGACTAGACCAGTAATAGAACAATAATTGATATTTGCACAGCACCTTGTTCTTCACCAGGTGCACATTATGCAGACCCATCTAAATCCACCAAAAAAATCCTGGTTTTTGTTTGTTTGTTTGTTTGTTTGTTTGTTTTTTTGTTTGTTTGAAACAGGGTCTCAGTCCAGGCTGGTCCTGAACCCACTATGGAAACTAGGCTGGCTTCAAACTCCCAGCAATCCTCCTGCCTCAGCCTCCTTAGTGTTGAGATTATAGGTGTGCACCACCACATCCAGTTTATGTAGTGCTGGGAAATCGAACTCAGGGCCTTGAGCTGGCTAGACAAGTGCTTTAACCACTGAGCTATTCCTCTAGTCCTAAATCCACCAACATTCATGTTCAGCCAGACATAACTCTTCTTCCCAGGTCTCTCCTTGCTCACTGTAGCCACAAACAATCCTATTTTCCTCTGGGAATACCCAGGGCCTTAAGGTCAGGGATACCCAGTTCGGTCTCCATTCTGCCTGCTCTTCTGTCCTCTGGCGTGTGTGTGTGTGTGTGTGTGTGTGTGTGTGTGTGTGTGTGTGTGTGTACTAGCATCTCACAGATTTTGTAGCTTACTGTGTTTCTTTCAGGGTGAGCCCATCATAGACACATAGCAAACATGGCTTTTTCCTTTACCTCTCCAGTCACTCCTTGGTATGAACCACATTCTTGGCGGGGCCCCAGAACCAGTTGAATTTCTGGGATAGAGTCTCCAGGCACTCTTTGTATTAGTTTGAGCTTGGCCTATGCATACCAGGACCTTGTACCACACCCATGGACTGACACCCATGTAGAAAGTCTGTCCCCACCCTACAAAAGCAACCTATACATACCAGTTTTCACTATTAGAGATGTGAGAAAATAATATAGTTTAAAGCTGAATGTGATGGCACTCACCTGTAATCCCAGCACTTCAGAGGCTGAGGCAGGAAGACCACCCTGGGCTGTTTTCCTACTTATCTCCTTTCTACTAATTAGTTTTTTCTGCAGGGAGGGGCCAGAGCAGCAGATGATCACAAGAATAGTGTAGTGGGCTTAGGACTAGCCAGGACTACAGAGCGATACCCTGTCTCAGACAAAGTTAACTGCAGGGTTGGAGATACATCTCAGCAGTTACTCTAGCAGCACAAGGCCCTGAGTTTGATTCAGCACCATGTAAGCCAGTTATGGTGTAATTCCAGTACTTGAGCGTCTGAGGCAGGAGGATTGCCAAGAGTATGCGGCCAGCCTGGGGTACACGGTGAGTTCAGGATCAGTCTTGACTATAGAGAAAGACCTTGTCTCAAAAAAATGTGTGTACATATACTAAAATTCTGGAAAACTATAAATAAGTCACCCGTTACTTTTGTGAAAGGCCACCAAAAAACATGTGATTTTGCACTGTTTTCCTAGATCTTCATGTTTTTAGTCAGAAACTGCCCTGTATTGCACTTTCAATTCAGTGCAACAAAAACATAATGGGATTCTAAAGGAATTGGCCACATCCAACCTGTGACTCTCAGTATCCCCCCCACCCCCCTTGAGTGGAGAAAAACTGTCTTGGGCACACACACACACACACACACACACACACAAACACACACACACACATAGTACTCAATATATATATGTAAGTACTAAAACTTCCTTTTTAAATTTTGTTCATTATAACATTCAGAAGAAATCAAGGGCAGAAAATACAGCAGGCCGCAGGACGTGCCTGAACTAAATCCTGTTGGGTTTACAGAGATGTTCTCCAGTTGCTCTTGGCCCAGAGGGTTGCAGAGATGGGAACACAATGGAAAGAAGCCCACAGAAGAGGGAAGTGAGGATCCAGAGGTGCAGGAACAAGCGGGAGACGCGGCTGGGGGCGGCAGCTGAGTGAAAGGAAGCTGTCGGGGTGGATGTGTGTAACAGGGAAAACCGATAAATAAAGTGATAAACCACACATCCTCTGATTGTGAGGAACCGCACAGGTATGGGAAGAGGTGGGTGCGTTTTAGAGGCAGGAAACCACAGGATTCCTGACGTTTGGAATTGTCCCACCCTGCTTACCCTGGGGGAACACATTTAAACTGAGGATGAGATCAAGTGATCAGGTGAGAATTGCAGGGAGTTACCTTGAGTGACAGAAGCCGGCCCTGCATGGCTGGCAAGTGGAGCCCCTTCCTGCAGGCAGGGACCCGGGCAGCAAGCGGATGATCACAAGAGTACAGCCACTGATTAGGCTGGGTGGGTCTGTGTCTGTTTTGCCTGAGCACCAACGAATGAGAAGTGCTTTTAAGATAAACCTTAAAAATGATCTCCAGTTTGATTTTGTTCTTGATTAGCCTTAGCCCTATGGCATAAATGCCCAACCTCCGCTTCTTCCTACACCTGTGCAGAACATCCTCCTCTTTCCTCAAGTCATGAGGACAAACTCAGATAGATTAATGTCATCCAGCCAGGAAGTGGGGGAGCTGGGACTCAACCCACGGCTGTCTGTCCAGTATGCAGTTCCCCTCCCATGGCTTTGACTGTTCTGGGCCCAGGTAACTGGCCATGCTGCCGGTAACACCAGATCTGATGTGCTCCGTGTTGCCATGGGTTGCTAGGGTGATAAGTTCAGTAGTTTAAGCGCTTTAAGTTCAGCACTTTAATAAAACTTCTGGCAGTAGAGCTCCCATCCTCGTTTTCCAAAGTAAAACGGTTTAGTTTCCAAATGCCAGCATTTGCAGCAGCGCATGCGCCGCAGCCGTAAGAAGTCCTTCCCACCACTTCTTTCCCATCTGTTTCCTGCATGCTGAGTGTTATTGGGAAACAATGATGTCAGCTCTTCCCTATAAATCTACACCTCCCTCCTGGGCCCTCCCCTACAATGGGTATTTTGTTCCTCTTTCTGGCTTTTGTCTTGTTGCTGTTCGGAACTCATGTTTTTGGCGTCCATTATGGGCTTTTTTTTTTAAAGTAAGTCTTCGCTATTTAAACTTCATCGCGGCCTTCAGAATGCACATGCTTCTTTGGGTCCATATTTGGAAAATCTTTTGTTGTTTGGCTGAAACATGTGCTGGGTGTTAGTAGAGAGGAGCCATTTTGCTTTCTGGAAAAGCGAAGCTAAACGCAAGCCTCGGAGTGAGGCTCAGAGTTGAGGACGCACACCCTGCTGGGAGCTCTGGGCTGCATGCTCGCCCGCCACAGCTGACCGCTGAGCTGTAGCGTCAGGTCAGAGAAGCGCACCTGCAGAATAGTCTGCAGGGGTCCCGGGAAGACGTCACGTGGAACGTGGTTTCCTCGTTGCCCCGTCTTTGCTACTCCTAGAGACATTTTGGCTTCAGACTGGAAAGGAGCTCTCTAGAGACAGTGTGAGTTTTGAGTTACGGGTCCAAGAATTCTGGTCCTCTCATTAAGCCTTGGGCAGCGATTCTCAAACTTTACTGGGCATTAGAATAACTGAAAATGTAGTTCTTTTCAAATTTATTTTAAACGTAAAATTAATGTGCAATGAGATTTATTCTGCTCTTAGAAGTACCTTTAAGTCCATTCTGGACTCCTCAAATCAAAATGGACATCTTATAAAACTCTGGGTCTGTGGAGAGCACGCGACATTATTTATAGAGCTGCAAACTGCAAAGCGCTGCTGCCTTCTGGGATTCGGCTTTCACAGGCTTGGGTGAAAATCTGCTTTTTAAAATGTGCTCCAGGTGATCCTCATGCTCTTGCTCTGTGGATCTCACTTGGAGATACAACAGCTTAGGTCATAGAAAGAAGCAGGCACATGATACCACGTGACCATTTATTTTCCTACAGCAGTCAGTTGACCTGTCCTGGGGGCAGTGTAACAAGGAGGTGGAGCAGGTGGCTCTTCCCTGAAAAATTGCTTTGGTTCAAATCCTAGCCGTATCCCTTGCCGGTTTTGTGACTGTGGACAACCACCGAATCCGCTTATGCCTCCGTTCCTTCAGTTGCCCCAGTCAGGAGGGGATTATGGTAGTAACACTACGCCTCCGTAGGGTTCTGATGAGGATTAAAGAGCTGGTGCACTGCTTGGAGTTTAGCAAACTTTCCATAGGTGTTAGCTATGGTTTTCATTTCCCTGATGGCTGGAAATCCGATGTTTCAGCCCTTGTTACTCAGAATGTGGCTTCTGACTTAAGCTACAGACGCAGAAGTTAAGAGAGTTGAGGAAGAATGTTCCAAGGCTTCTTACAGACCCATGGGCTTTTTCTTCTTTTTAAATGCTCTTACATACAGAAGTTTTTTTCTTTGGTTGAGCCCATTAAAAAGTTAGTCTTAAGATTCTCATGTTTTGGTAAATATACCTGGGTTGGAACTGTGGCAAGCTATGCATGTTGTATCCTTCTTTACTTATGCGAAAAGGGAAAGAATCTAAGGCCCCTCAAAAAGAAAAAGGGTAAAAGGCTGTAAACTCTGACAACTGTGAGTCTTCCAGGTTCCATCTACATTCCAGAAAAATGTATAAATCTAAAAAAGAGCTTACTTACATCGTTGATAGAGTAGTTTTAGGCCTGCACATATGATGTTTCACATCCAGCTGTTCATTTGCCCCCAAAATTTTATCATAAAAGTAAGACCTGATGAGATCTGGCAAGCTTAAGAATGAGTCTAAGTATGAATTAACTTCAAATTGTGCAAAGTCTTGGGCTGTGTAAAGCGAAACAGGGAGACTAGATGGAGGAGGTTGTTCTTCGCTCTTGGGAACAGGAGAGTCTCATAGGGACTGTTGTATTGATGCTTCAGGCCCCGCATATCCACACAAGTACATTCAGGAAGGTGATCAGAGTAGTGGCAGATCGTGAAATACTACAGAAGACAAGTGAAGTTGCTAAGAGCGTTTGTTAGAGTAGGCAAGTAAAACCTGCTTCAAGTACAACCATGCTGGCCTCTGGGCTTTCAGGTTTATTAACGTTGTGTTAGCTTCCTGTTTCTGCCATAATAAATCACCGCAAAATTAATTGCTACAAGCATCACAAACCCACTGTCTTACAGTTCTATAAATTAGAAATCCAATACAAGTCTTACTAAATCAAGGTGCCAACAGGATTGTATTCCTTTGGGAGACTCCAGGAAAGAATCCATTTCCCGCCCTTTCCTGCTCCTAGAAGCCCTCCACATTCCTTGGTGCATAACCTTCTCCCTCCCACTTCAAAGCCAGTGATGTTGCTTTTCTGACTGTTTGTCCAAGTTCACAGCTGGGAAAGGGTCTCCGCTTTTAAGGATCGATGCGATTAGGCTGGGCCCACCTCCAGTGCCTTAACCTAGTCACATCTGCAAAGACCCTTTTGAGAGAAGGTAACACATTCACAGGCTCCAGGAATCAGTTCCAGGGCATCTTTGGAGGATGTTATACTCCTTACCATCTTCCAGAAGGGGAAGATGCTGGGCAAATTGTCTGTACCTGGTGAGCTTTGAGGTGTTCCCAAGACCCAGAACTTGATGATTATGTATGTGATTTTCATCCACCTTTGACTTTTTAAATTTTGTTTTGGACACTGGAGACAAAAAAAAAAAAAAAAAAACTGTGAAGTCTGGGTCTGTGGAGAAGCTGTCACTCTGTTGAGTGAGTTTGCAACCTGTAAAGTCCTGCTGCCTGTCAGTGTCTTTAGCTCAGCCCTGTCGACTTTGAAGGGAGCCATCAAAAGGCTGGAGTCCTGTCCCTATTTTCAGGCATGTGCTTTCTGCCAGGCCTTTTCTAAATGTTAATTCATGTGTTTCTAACAGCAGCCTAGAAGGCAGATATTATTCTTATTTAATTGACACATAATAATTGGACATATTTACGGGGTAGAGTATATTATTTCACTACATGTACACAATGTGTGATGATCAGATAGGGTAATTGATGTATTCTTCAACTCAATCGTTTATCATTGTGTGTGTGTATTAGAAACATGCAGAATACTCTCTCCTAAGCTCTATTGAACTCTGTAATTGATTGCTGTCTATCATAGTTACTCTGCTGTGCCCTTGAACAGGAGAAGTTATTTCTCCAAACTGTGCCTTGTGAACATCATCCATCCTCTCTCCAGCTCTCGTCTCCCCCTTCCCAGGATGCTATTCTGGCAAACAGGATGCTATTCTCTGTGTCCAGGTGATCAACTCTTAAGTTTCCATGTATGAGAATACATAGTAGTTGTCTCTCCATATCTGGCATGTGTCACTTAACAGGCACATCGTAATGATAGCCTATTCTTCTCTTTGATGGCCAAATAGGCTCCCAATGTGTAGATCTGCCACATTATCTTTACCTGTTGATCACTACAGCATGTCTGTTGTCAGCAATGCTTCAGTAAACATTGGACTGCAGATACCTCTTCCATACATTGATTTCCTTTCCTCTGAATATATACCCAGTAGTGGCACGGCTGGATTACATTGTGATTCTGCGTCTAGTTCTTTGAGGAACTGCCACACCCTATGTTTCTACAGTGTCTACTAATTTGCATTCGTGCCAACAGTACATGGGAGTTCCCCTTTCTGTGTGTCCTCACCAGCGTTTGTTATTTATGTCTCTTTGTTAGTAGCCGTGCTAATGGGGGCAAGAGGATGTCATCTTGTGGTTTGGGTTTGCATTTTTCTGATGATTAGTGAAGTTGAACATTTTTCATTCATTTCAGCTATTAGCACATCCTTTCTTGAGGAATGTCTTTTCATAGCATCTGTCATATTTTAATCAGATTGTTTTGCTGTTGACTTATTGGAATTCCTTAAATGGTCTAGATATTAATCCTTTGTTAGAGGAAGATATTGCAAATGTTTTTTCCCCATTATTTATGCTGTCTCTTCAATGTGTTGATCACTTCCTTTGCTGAGCAGAAGCTTTTTAGCAATTCCATTTGTCAATTTTTATTTTTGTTGACTGCTTTTGGAACCCTACCCAGGCAATTGTACTGAAGCATTTCTCTTAGGTTTTCTTCAAGTTGTTTCATTATTTAGTTTGGGGTCTTACATTTAAGTCTTTGATCTCCTTTGAGTTGACTCACCCATGCAATGAGAGGTATGTGTCTAGTTTCATTCTACTGCATTTGGGCATCCAGTTTTCCCAGTGCTATTTATTGAAGAGGCTGTTCTCTTGTCAGTATATGTTTCTGTTGCCTTTGTTGGAAATCAGTTGATTATAAATATATGAATTTATTCATTAAATCTCAATTCTTTCTCATTAGTCTATACAGCTGCTTTTCTGTCAAACATGCTGTTTGGGTTATTGTAGCTTGGTAGTAGATTCTGAAGTCAGGTATTAACGATGAGAAGCAGGGGTTTTTTTGGGGGTGGGGGGTGGGTCTTTTTTGTGGTTTTTGTTTTGTTTGGAACCAGGGATTGAACCCAGGGCCTTGTACATGCCAGGCAAGCACTGTACTACTGAGCTACATCCTCAGCCATGAGAAGCGGGCATTATTAATGCTTCTGTATTTCAGCCTCAGAGACATGTGGTATGCCCAAGACCTTGTAGCTCTCACATAGCAAACCCAGGGTTCAAACTGAGGCTGGTCTCTTTCTATTTCCCATTTTACTACGTGACCCTCACTTTTCCCTAGTCAAGCACGGGAGACCTCTCCTGAAAGGTAGCTGGAGAGCGATCAGTAACAGTATGTAGCTGAAGGTCTGACCACACAGCGTCCCAGGCTTAGTCCTCAGTGGTCAGGAGAACAAGCTGGTTAGTGACTTGACCTCAAGGGCTTCTAGAAGAATAGCCAGAGATAACACAAGAGTATTTGAGGGTCACCAGTGGTGGGCAAGAAGGAAGATCCAGCCTCCAGAAAACATTCCTAACCAAATGATTCACTCTGCTTGGGAGCTCTTGCCTTGGTGATATGGCTTAGAATACAACCAGTTACAGAGAGAACCCTTTGAGTTACATACTGCTGTGTAAAAACTCACAGGCCCAGGAAGACTATAGGCACTGTCAGTTGTCTTCATCTCGGAGGATTAGTCTGGTCAGCTTCCTTCTTCCCAGTGCTACCTTGAATTAACTGAAGAAATGGGCTCTTTAAGGGGAAAAGATAATTTTGACAGATGAATACTCAGGTGAGGTAGGTGGACTGGTGGAGTGTTGAAATCCAGGTAGGCCAAAGTGATCAATGGAAGGGCAGAGAACTGAAAGCTACTCTCCCTCTCCCCTAATCTCTGCTACTCTTCTACATTTAAATGCAAGTACACCCCCCACTTGATCACGCATCCCCATCCCCAGTGTTTCCTCTCTCTGTTGATCCTCATTGCCTCTCACCTCCAACCGCTGTTATCACTTCCTAAACTCTTTCCTCCTTGATAGAAAGCAAGTGAGCTCCTTGAAGACTGGGGTCATCCTGTGTTCCTTTTGTGCATTAGGCATCTACAAGGCTAGTTCTGTGGCTCTGAAGGGGGTTGTTTCCTTCTCTATTACAGCTCCTAGAGGCTGTCCTTGGCCTCCCCTCATGCCCACAGCCCATCACGTTCCCTAGGCTTCCACCCACCCCACCCACCCACTGCGTTCGCATCTCCGGTCTCTCCTTTCCTGCCTTTCTCTTCTAAAGACCCTGTGGTTAAAACAGGGTCATTTAGATACTCCAAAATAATCTCTCCATCTCATGATCTTTAACCTGATCACATTTGCAATGTCCCTTTTGCCATATAAGGCAGCATTTGTAGGTTCTAGGAATAAGGATATAGACCACTTAGGTAGAGGAAGGGACAGTTACCCAACCTATCACACATTTTTATTTTCCTCCCACAGCACATGATTGGCTTAATATCATTCATGTGTGCAAAGGGAGTAAGGTGGTGACTGTGGGAATGCAGAATGAAACCTCAGGTGCCACCAGCACTTGTTAAGTAAGCACCATGCAGTAGTCACTGGGACACAGAGATGCAGAGGCATTTTCTGTCCCTGTGGACCGCCTATGCAATCCTATGCAAGATGTGGACTCGACCTCAAATGGCTGTCATGCAAACCACAGTAAGGAAGTAGATGAATCAATTCTGACTCAGGAGTAGGATCTGATGAGTAGAAAGTGAGTGATTTCTTCCTGAAGAGAAGATATCCCAGACAGAGGGGACAGCACAGGCAATACTGTAAAGTAGGAAACAAAGTCGCAGGCTCAACATTCCAGGGAGACAGCCCTGCCTGCCTGGACTAGGCTTATGAAAGCAGTCAGGTTCAGAGACCATTCTAAACCTTCTGGGGAAATGAGGATCAAGACAACCACCTCAGCTTACATCTCAGATGATGAAGGGAAATGAATTTTAGAAGAGCCACATTTAAAGCTACTGTATCTATTTTTGCTGTTTTGTTATTGCTGGTGAGCCAAAAATTGGACCCTGCTCAAGGAAAATAAAGGCTTCTTTTAGGTTGAGGGAAATTGAGGCTCCTAGCCCAATTCTGTTCCCTTTACTTATAATATTAGGAAATACTGTTTCACTGTTTCTTATGGAAGGTAACCAGAGGGTATCTAACATTTCAAATCCTTGTTTTACTTGAGGTGAAAAGTTGTGTAATATTCCCACCTACCTGCTTCCTAGTCATGCTTCTGCGCCATCCTATCTCTTTGTCTTCAGATTTCTCTTTAGCTTTTCATTGTTCCAACTCGAGAGGCCACAGCACAGATATATCTACTGTTCTTATCAGATTTATGCCAGGTAGCTTTTATGCTTGACCTTTTGTGTTCCTGTTCCACTGGGTTGGCTGTGTGCTCCCAGAGAAGTATCCTCTCACACCCTCCCAGGTCCCTGTCTCATGGAAGGTCTTTGGGACCCTTGGAGGTGGGCCTCCTAGGCCAGTGCCAGCCTTATCTCTACGACGCTCCAGAGTTCCCAAAACTAAAAGTAATTCAGCCTCTATTCTCCTCTGTTTTTGTCCCAGTTGACTGAAAAGTAGAGTCCAGATGGGAGCAAGATGGAGTATAATGTCAACCTTCTCTCTGGCCAGTGCTCACTGCCATTAATGTCCCCAGAATACCGGTTTGGGTATGGTTTAAGCATCCCCAAGAAGTTCTTGTGTTGGACGCTTTGGGAAGTACTAGGACCTTTTAGAGGTACAGCCTAATAGTAGGTCCTTAGGTCATTGAGGATGTGCTTTCAGAATTGATTATGGAGCCCCAGGCACCATAGCTTCCTGTCTCACTATCAGATTTAAACTCTTGCTCCTGCACAAGATCCTGTTTGCAGTGCCACAAGGTCCCTACCACAGCTGAGCTGTTGTCTGTACTGAGCCCCTGAACCTCCAAACTGTAAGCTAGCTTTCCTGAATAAAGGTTTCTGGCATCTCCTGGCAGTGACTCAAAACTGACCCAGCTCCTCTGGTTTGCCATTATTCCTCCGGCTTCTGAGTGAAATGACAGGAATCAGGAGAAAAAATGCAGGATACAACTTTCATAAATAATAAATACAACCATAGGCGAAAGCCACCCTTTTGATTTTCTCTAGTAAAATTGCAAAAGTAATCGTTTTTAAAAATAGAGAGAGGGAGCTCTGTCAAGCATAAAGTCTTATTCAATCTAGTTACAACCCCATTGGTTAGTTCTCAGGCTGGGCTGACTCATCAAGACCAGTACAACTTGCTTCCTGGATAGAAATGTACTCCAGGCTGTGTCACTGGCTGTGTGTGACCTGTGAGCCCTGAAGTAGCTACTGAGGGATAAGACTTCTAATTCTAATTAATTTAAATGTGCGTAGGCACATGTGACTACTGGCTACTGTACTGGCCAACACATAGATCGTCTCTCGGCACTTACTAAAAATAGGCAGACCGAATGATTTTCTTTTTTTCTGCACAAAAATACACTTAGATCATATATGTGTTTTGAAAGGTATTGTTTTCAAGTAACACATTAATGGAGAATTATACATATTTGTCGTTACAACTTTTAGCTTATTCTTTTTAACTATGTGGAATTCTGCTGACTGGATTTTTAAGTGTTAGTGTTATTTTTAAAATCAGGTTTCACATTCCTGTAAAAGAAAAAATGTAAAAGAATTCAGAGGTCATAGTGTCTCTGACTCCAGTTTTTCTTTTCTTTGTCCCAGGTGCAACTACAGTTAATTTTCTTAGAAATCTTTTTGTATACTGTGTATATGTAAGCAAATATACATTTTTATAAAAATAGCAGGATATATTTAATCATTTTTGTATGAATTCCCATTTTTACAAGTTCTCTGAAGATTTCTAAGCATTGGTAAATTTATTATTTAATTGAGTCTATTATATAAGCTGTGCATCATTTTTATTGGTAATATTTATTTCCTATATTTTTTTCTTTTTTGAGGCAGAGTCTTGCTCTGTTGTCTAGGTCCAGACTCACTGTGTAGCCCAGGCTAACCTGAAACTCATAGCAATCCTATTCCCTCAGTCTCCCATAGAATTGCAGGTATGTACTACCACACCCAGCTGATCTTTATGGTGGTGCTGAGGATTCGAGCCCAGGACTGTGCACACTTTAGGAAAGCACTTTAACCACTGAGCTATACCCCAAGGCCCATCTATTTCCTGTAACTTATTGAATATTAATACTGCTTCCCTTCGCTTATGATGAGGGTAGAATTTGCTAGCCCATACTAAATATATTTTTCAGGATTCATGAGGAATATTGTCTGTAGTTGACAATCTGTCAGCTGAGTCTAGCCCCTGGGTCAAGATGAGAGTGAGAACAGGGAATAGTTAGAAATAATTTGTTCCCCAAAATGGAGTATCCATGGCATTTTGGTCACGATGGTTATCTGAGTCGATCTGGCAGGGACCACAGAGGCCCAAGTAGAGTGGCTAAACCACTGAAACAGAGGTGCAAACTACAATGGTACAAAATATACTACAAAAGTACATTGTAGCTGAACATCATGTTTATGCTGAAAAAATACTTTTATATATGTAAGTATATTGTATATATATGTTTTGTCATATGTATTTTTTGATGGTACTGCACTATATCCTCAGTCCATTTTGATGTTTGATTTTAAGATGAGGTCCTACGAAGTCATTAAGTTGTCTAGGCTGATTTCGAGCTCGCAATTCTCCAGCCCCACCTCCCAGAGACTCAGGGTTACAAACATGCACCATAGCGCACAGCCAGAATGTATCTTGAAGAATCAGAAAACATTACACCTGTAGTGGGCACAAGATTCTAGTTCTTACTGCCCCCTTCACCTACAGGTTTACTGTCCTTCACACAGACACGCAGCTGCCTCCGCGGTCTGCCGTTTACCTTCTGGCTCCATTAGCTCACCCCGACGGAATGCCACCCTGTCCCCAGAGGACCCTTGGTCAACCCCATGAGGTCAAGAACCACATGTGTTGCTTCATTGTCATGTCACCAGTGCCCACTGTCGTGGCTGTAAGCGTGTGTGGAATGAATGGCTGGGTCTAGGGAAGGGTGGTGCTGCTTTGGGCCTGTGCAGTTATGAGGGGAGCTGCAGGCGTGCGTTCTGATTGAATGTTTTGCACATGCGTGCATCTGTCTTGCATGTGTGCACACCACTGTGGAAGCTGTGGAGGTGGAAGAAGGATCCACACAGGTGGAGCCTAGGTTCAGCTTTCATTCTGCAGGTAACTCTTACCTGGTTTTATACAAACCACCACACTGTCAATTGATTTTTTTTCCTCTAAAAAAGATGAGATAATCAGGCGACTTTTATTTATCTTTGTTTTGGTTTGTTTTTGTGGTACTTGGGATTAAATCCAGGCTCTTCACATTGAGCCTTGTCCCCAGCCCTTTTCATGTTAAATTGTCAGATAGGGTCCCACAAAATCAGAGGTTGCCCAGGCCAGGCTAGAACATGCCATCTTCCTGGCTCCTCCTAGAGTAATTGGATTACAGGTGTGTGCCACCATATGTGGTTTACAAGGGATTTTAAGAGGGAAAACCAGTGCCGCGGTTATTCTACTGTGTATAGACACTCCGGCTCTGGTGGGCAGATTGGCTCTACAGGCCACGTGGACAGATGTGCTGTGAATTTGATGTTCCGGGTAGTCACTACCCACCACCATAGTGGAAGGAAACCAGTGAGCTGCTTTCCTGGCACCTCTCCAACTTGCAACTTGCGGTGGGTGCCCATGTGTCTTCCCAGCCTGGCCTGCTTTGACCATCATCTTCTGGGCATACAGCAGGGTGATTTGGAGGACTCCTTTTACACAATGCCGGCATTATCAACTGCTAAGGCAAACACGGGGTAAATGAACCATAACCTACAGTGCCATTGTAGTTAATATTTACTTATTTATTCACAGCAGTGCTAGGGATTGAGCCCAGGGCCTTTGCACCAAGCTACATCCCTAATCCTCACTTTATTCTTTGACACAGCGTCTTGCTAAATTACTCAGTGGCCCACGCTGGGCTTGAATTTGTGATCCTCCTGCCTCAGCTTCTCAGAGTGCTAGCTTTACAGGTGAGCAGCACATGCCCGACTTAGCTGCATTTTAGAGCTGAAAGGATCTTAGGAAATCTCTGTCCAAACCTTCCTTGTTTTTCCAAAAATTATTTTTATTAGTTATGTATTTGCTGTACATAATAATGACATCCCACCTGAGGAATTGATGCATTTGCATATCCTTTGTGTGTGTGTTGTGGCGAGCCAGCCACAGAGTCTTCACACAGAGCTACATCCCCAGCACACTCTCTTGCTTGCTTTTCAGTTTTGATTTTGAGTCAGTCTCACTGCATTGCTAAATTGTCCAGGCTGAGCTCCAGTTAGGAATCCTCCTGCCTCAGCCTCTCAGAGTGCTGGGGTTACAGGCCTGCACCTGCCAGGCTCACATTGCATCTTGATCACTTTAACTCCCCCTCCCCTGCCCATCCCCTCACACACTCAAAATCTATCTTCCTGTTTTCTCTAGAACCTTCCACTTAACACACAGCAAACCCAAGGCCCCGGGAGAGTCAGGCCATTGCCTGAGAAAACACAGTCGGCCACTGGTGTGTGCAGGGGTTCTGTTGGTGTTGGCCATAAATAATAGGTCAGTGAGTTTATCAGAACCACCCAATATTAGGGAACCCAAAGAGAGAGGAAGAGGGGGAGGAGTCACAGGTGGCAGTGCCTGTAGGAGAAAAGAAAAAAAATTCAGACTGCTTCACAGCTTGAGGAAAAACAGCCTTTTTTTATACCGCTAGTTAAAAGGATGACATATGTTTAATGGCATAAAAAGACATTCAGAAACACATTAAGTAACTAGTTTACAAAACATACAGCTGGATGTAGTGGCACAGGCCTGAAATCTCAGCCGCTCGGGGGGCTGAGGCAGGTTTGCAAGTTCTAGGCCAGCCTGGGCAACTTACTAAGGCCCTTTCTCAAAAAAAAAGAGTGAGGGATGTATGTAGCTCAGGAGTAGAGTGCTTCCCTAGCATGTGGGAGACCCCATGTTCAATCCCAGTACCACAGAAACCTGGCAGCCTTTGCCCTTAGTTCTATTTTAACTCCCAGGAAGTCTTGGAAAAATGGACTCACACGTCAACAGTAGCTCCCTCTGGATGAGTGCTCTGCTCTTTCTTCTGCACGCATTGATGTGCTTCTGCATTGTTTGGTTATTTTTTTAACAGGAAGTACATATAATGTTTATACTCTGAGATAACGAGGTGATTGATCAATTTCATTGAAGCCTGTGTAGTCCTTAAATAGTCCGCAAGTTTTTACTCAGACTTTGGCTTCATCCAAAACATTTGTCATCTGCAGCTTGCTTTCCTTCGTGAGGCCCCCATCTATAAAAAGCCCAAACCCAATCTGGAACTTCTATTTTAAAAGAAAAGCTGATAAATTGCCATTTGCCTCTGCGGAGTCATTCCCTCTGAACCTAGCTGCCAAGAACAGATCTCCTCAAGTAACTTGCCAGTTTCAGGTCCTGATTCGGCCAGGGAGAAGAGGACCCTGGCTTGCTCTGTCACAGATAGCAAGCCTCCGTCCTGCCGACACCCTCAGGTTCTTCCTGAGATGTCATCTTTGCCCACAGTTTTGTGGCCACTGGTTGGGACTTGCGGTAAGAAACTGGGCAACAGCTGGGCATAGTAGCTACTCAAGAGACAGGAGGATTGTGAGTTTGAGACCAGCCTGGACAAATTAGTGAGACCCTGTCTCAACATTTGAAAAGGGGAGGGGCTGAGTATGTAGCTCAGTGGTAGCAAACCCTGGGTTCAATTTCCAGGACCATTAACGACAGAAGAAAAGCAGGAGAGAAAGAAAGTAAGCTGTGGATTGTGCATTACTGAATCTCTGGCAGTGGGAGAAAAAGAGCTTCATTTCAAGGTTGGCAAAAGCCAAGTTAGCTGGTTGCTCTGGCCAGGGACCAGCTGCTGAGATTAATAAGAGATTTGTACAATACCAGCAGGGTGTGAAGCACTTTTTATTTGGTTTATGAAATTAAGTTACAAGGCAATGGAAAGACAGAGAACCTGCTAAATGTTGAAGGAGGGGCAGGGGGTCAGTGAATATGTCACAGAATGCTTCCACCACTCCATCTCAGTCATTCTGTGATGTCCACAGGGCAGGGAGTCATTAGACCTGTTGTACAGGGTGCACATTTTTTAAAAAATATGTATGTAGTATGATATAAACATTGTTTGCTTGGGATTCATCATAATATTCAAATTAAATGTGATGCTATAAAAAATGTGCAGACACTAAATTCAGCATACAAGGTGTTCCAAAAGTTGCCATACAAAATTAGCAAACTTTTGAGACTGTCCTGGATAATGAGGGCAGTGATGTTCCCCAAGGACACAGAGCTGGCCACACCAAGTCCTACTGTCACACTGAGCTGCAACGTCTGTGTACACATAACACGAGTATTTAAAGCTCTGGGTAGGACTCTGGAAACCTGTTTCTTGGTCGTATGATCTTCAGAGATTCACTTCGTACTTCTCAGCCTCAGCTTCTTCACCTGTGAAGTGGGATCATGACCCTTGTGCTGCGTGACTCAAAGAGTGGGGATCTAACGCAATGGACACAGAAAGATTCAGCTTTGAAGACAGCAAGTTGCTAAAGGAACATGAAGTACAATCAGTGTCTCCGTGTGGTGTGGAGAAATGTTTGTGGGAATACATTTCTCTATGCAGAAATACTATTGGAGGCCTCCATGAACCTAAATCCAGCAGCCCCCAGCCATTTGGCAAGGAGCCTGAGCCTCGCAAGCACACCCATCCTGCTCTGGGAAGGTGCAGCCCAGGAGCTAAGGAACTGGGTTTCTGGGAAGGCAAGGAGTCCTGACCAGCGGGGGCTTCTCTCTGCCATCCTTGCCCCTAATGCCATCCCTGCAGGAGAGGTCACTAGCGGAGCCGGGAGGGGGGTTGGGGGGCTCCAGGGCTCCCCACCCTGCTCCAGCCTGGGAGCTCTGCTTTTCACTGGTATTTATTTGATGCTTTGGGGTACATTTTATCTAAACAAAGCATGTTATGCTTTGTTTTTAAAGCATAAATTGTGAAAACTACTGCTTAAATTGCAAATCAGCAAAAATTTCTTTTTCATCTGAGGGTCCTTCATCCAGCCAACCCTTTCCTGTCTTTTCTGTCCCCCTTCACTTTTCTCCCCAACCCCTGCCTTTTCTGTGGTACTGTGAGTTGCAGTAGCCCAGGGCCTTCACACAGAGCTACATCTCAAGCTCTTCTTTTGAGACAAGGTGTCACTAAGTTTGTAAGTTGCCCAAACTTGGAATCCTCTTTCCTCAGGCTCCCAAATGTGTGCACCACCACTCCCAGTTTATACTTCCTTTCTTTCTGAGATCTGTTGCCTTCAGGTGCACCCTGTGACCTTTCCTTTGTACAGTTCACGCATTTTGTGTCAGTTTGAATAAGACAGTTCATAAAAAGCCTGCAGAGTACATGTGTAAAAGTGATTAGCAAACATTGGTCAGCTTTCATCAGTCATTTGATATTTTATGCTGGGTATGGTATGTGAAGTTTGTATTTCAGTTGAAACAGTGAAGATAAATAAGGTAGAGCTGTAGTTGTGGAGCTGACATTAATACCACTTCTCTGGGTTTCTATGACTAGACGTTAGCAACGTGGTGCTAGCAACGTGGTGTAAGTTCTGCACTACTGATCCATCCCAACTAATGTGGAGAAAAGAGAAGAAGAAAAGACAGGAGAAAAGAGAAGGAGGAGGGTATGAGGGAAGAATGGGAAAGGAAGCTGATACTTAAAAATGCAGTATGATTTTACTTGGTGGCAGGGGTGTGTGTGTGTGTGTGTGTGTGTGTGTGTGTGTGTGTGTGGTCTGTTGATTTTGTGGTGTGGGGATAATCCAGGGCCTCTGTCACTGAGCTACAACCCTTTTTATTTTTATTTTTTAATTTTGAAATAGTTGTCCAGGCTGGCCTCAGATTTACCATCCTAATGCCTCAGGATCCCAAGAAGCTGGGATTACAGGTGTACACCATCATGTCCCGCTAAGTTTACGTTTCTTTTCTTTTCTTTTCTTTCCTTTCCTTTCCTTTCCTTTCCTTTCCTTTCCTTTTCTTTTCTTTTTTGGAAGCAGGGTCTCACAATGTAATCCAGACTAGTCCTATATTCATTGTGTAGCCCAGGCTAGCCTGAAACACATAGTAGTCCTCCTGCCTCAGCCTACCGAATGTTGAGATTACAGGTGTACACCACCATGGCTAGTTTTTGTGGTGTCGGGGAATTGAACCCACGGCAAGCACACTAACCATTTAACTACGTTCCCAGCCCCAATTTTAGAATTGTTGAGGCTGTCAGAGAGGTAGAAGTCCTGTCCTTCCTTATGATGTTTGGGTGTGACATGGATTAAAATCTCTTTTCTAAACCTCTGTTTCTTGATCTATAATATGAAGATAAAAATATTTGCTTGACAGGCTTCACGGGGATGTTGTGAGGACTTCCTGAGACATGCTTAGGAACAGGGCTTGTAGATTTCATTTGAGAGGAAATTGCTGTCCCCTCAGCTGAAGGCTCTGTCCTTGTCCTCACTGTTCTCTGAACAGATGGCCTGAGGGATCAGGATCTTTCTCTCTTTCAATTTAATTTTGGAGCTTTGAAACTAAACCCAGCTGTTTCTACTGGGTTTCAAATGCTGGGTCTCAGTGTTTCATCACAGTGTGAAAATTCAGAGTCGTAATGTTAGAACTCTTGAATGTAACCACGTAATAAGAATGAAGACTGGATTGTTGGCAAGTCTTCCCTAAATATTTGTTTGTCTACTCTTTCCTGAAAATAGTATCCAGTAATTTAAATTTTGACTGAAGTGTAGCTTTTTTTACTGTGCAGTTGTGGGACAGCGTGGCTTGCCTTGACTCTCACCTCACAAACTGAATTTTTTCACTTCCATGTCATGTAATTTAATCTAATTTCCTAGAGACTAAAGAAGTGACAATTCTTTATTGTTGGCTAAGATAAAAATTTACAAATAATTTATTATAGTGAATTTTCTGTAATTTAAAAAATAGCTTGCTAAATTTACATATTTTGTTGAGATTTTTTTCTCTCCCAGACAGCTAGAACATTTTTTACCATTGGATTTTACCATTTTAAGTGAATGCTGTAAGTTCAGTCTCTCACTTATGAATATTTTGAACTAAACACTCAGATTTCTAAAAATTGAACAACTGACCTCTGCTAAGTATGCTAATTCAATGAACAAATATTGGTAGGGAATAAATTTGAGAGGCTGTAAAAACAAGCTAGACTACATTCCAGTTTTAGGTGGACGTCCATCTCTTGGGCAAATGACCTGCTCACTTTTTTTTTCAGACACAGGTCAGATTGCTCCCAAAAATGCCTTTTCAAAATAAGCACTGCGGCTGGTCTAGTCTGTCTTGGGACTCCTTGTTAAAAATCCTTCCCTCGCACTGCTTCTTTTGGGCAATACCAAACAAACATTGCCAACTGTGGGGCAGACCTTCTCACTCCCGGGCTGGCCTCAGATGTTGGCCCCATCAGAGTGAGACACCAGCCACAAAGATTAATCTCTGTGGTGGGTGTTGGGAGATAAAAGCCCCTTCTGGATTTTATCACGGACTTATAAAGAGTATCTTTAGAGAGTCAGGGGTTTTTTTGGACAAGTTCAGAAAAGTCTACCATATTGGGAGTGTCATGCAAATACTTATGCTGGCATTTTGATTCTAGGCCGAGTAAACAGAAGTGTTTTCTGCTCTGTTATTGTGGTTTTCAAGTGAGATGATTTATCTGACTTTTTGCTGGTTTTGATGGAAGGTATAAGAAATCACTGCCATGGTGGCACAAGGCATCTTCCACATGTCCCATACCTCTGCAGCCTTTCCCATCTTCCATTTTGGTACTGACACAAAAGTCATGTGGGACCAAATGCCAGGCTCCCTGTACCCTCATTTAATCAACAAGTATTTGTAGGAAGTCCAACATTACCCTACTGCTATACACCCTGTCTCCTGACCCCAGTAGCCTTTTAGATTTTTTCAGAAGTGACAGAAGAACTACCAGTGTTTACCAGGGCCTCCTGTGATCTTCTCCAGTGATTGGAAAATGGGATAGTGGACCTGGGGTGGCTGGAGGGAGAAGACATCGGGAAGCTGGCCTGTGGTTGGGCTGATCACGGATCTGGATCCAGGAACGCTTGGGATCCCCCCCTCCTTCTAGTGGGTTCTCTCACTTCATCCTCCACAAAAGAGCTGGGGAACAGGGTACAAAGCCCACGCAGAGTGAGGTTGCCAAGGGACCTTCTGTGGTGGAGGGGGCATCAGTGGAGGAGAATTGAAACGACTGAGACCTGTTAAGGGTCCCACCCACCACTCAGAGTCCTAGAATTAAATCCCAGAGCGAAAGCTTTCCGTGCTCTCTACGATAACACCCAGCCTGTGCTCATGAACTGTTCTAAGTGCATTAAGCAGCGCGGGATTGCCTAGGACACCATGCACCCCATGTGCCACGGAATCCTGACCCACACCCTACAGTTCTCAAGAAGGGAAAGTTGATTTATTGGTGTAGATTCTCTGCAGCCACCTAAGGGTGTCCAGGGACACACAGGCTTCCTGGGCTTCTCCCCTCCCCTTATTGTGAAAGAGGAATCGCCCCAAGTTAGAGGGCGGCATGAGTAGCAGGCTTCCATCTTGGATTAAGATAAAAATGCTGACATTGACCGCCTTGGACCAAGTGTGAACATGTTGAACTCATTTTGCACATTTATCTTCAAAATATTCTCTTGATAGATACACGTTTATTGTAAAAAACAAAAATGGGGGAGTCCCCATAGTGCTGTTACCGTACCCGGCTGCTTTCCCGTGCCATATTTACGCTTGGCTTTCCTTTGCCATGAAAAACTGCATTCCAGCCCTCTTTCCTTCTGCCTGGGAATCGTATTGCCCATCAGGTCCTGAACTCACTGGTGTAGCCCAGGCTGGCCTTGGACTTGGGACAGTCCTCCTGCCTTAGCCTCCTGAGTGCTGGATGGGGGGCGGGGGTGGGGGCAGCCAGGAAGAGCCGGAAGAGAGAGGGACCCACTGCAAAGAGGTTAGCTGGGGACTTGCCTGGACTAGGAGAAGTCACAACATCCCCACTCCGGACAGGGTGAGCAAGGGGTCCCGTGGAGGGAGGAAGGACTCTGTAAACAGAGTAGACCGCAGAAAATGAGGATGAAAGACATGGGCCACAGTTGTCACAGTGAGTTAGGGACTTTAATTGCATTATTTCCAATATCCACTTATCTTAGAGATAAGAAAAAAAAGAGATAAGACAAAAAAAAAGATCAAAATTCCCATTTCTCGCCTCGGCTCCCTAAATCCACCTCCTCTCTTCCCTGGTTAGTGTTTCCTTAGATGAGTCAGTATTTCTCCCTCACCCACACGGTCCTCAGCTTGAGCACCTTTACCCACCACCAGCTGCAGCCGGACCAGTGCAAGTTTTAGTTCTGTAATTTTGCTTCTGGGAATCTGATCCAAAGAAGGAGAACTAAAGCAGCATATGCTTTTAAGCGGGTGGCCTTAGTTATAAAATTAAAACAGTTAAGGTACCAGTATCTTTAAGGGAGAATAAACTGGTACATTTGTATAATAAATTATTACAAGGCCTTCAAGTGATGTTGTATGTAGGGTTTGATAACAAATAGATTCAGGTTACAATGGCAGATAAAAAGGGAAATACAAATTATATGTGCACATAAATGTGAAATATGATATAATCACCCTATGTAGAAAATATTTGCAGAAGAGCTAATGAAATCTAGCAAACTTACATCTTTGGGTGGTAGTGTTATACTCAAGTATTGAATTTTCTTTTCTTTCTGTGACATGTATTTTCCAGTTTTTTTACACTGAGAATGAGCATGTGTTACTTTTTATTTTTTTAAGACAAGGTCTTGTTCTATAGTCCAGGTTGGTCCTGAACTCACGTGGTCTAGGCTGGGCTCAAACTTATGATTATCCTCCCTGCCTTAGTCTCCTGAGTGCTAGGATTGCAGGTATGTGCCACTACCGTGCCCAATTTATTTAAGCATATATTACTAATGAAAATGTTAAGACACTGATGTCAATCCCTTTACATAAGCCAGGCTTGGTGGTAAAGCCTGTTATCCCAGCATTCTGGGAGGCTGAGGCAAGCCTAGGCAATTTAGTGACTTAGCCAGACCCTGTCTCCAAGTCATAGCTCAGTGGCTAAAGGTCTTTCCTGACTCCTTCTCACCAACCTCCCCTAAAGCTTTGTCCTAGCAACCGCAAGGCCCTGGGTCCCGTTCCCCAGCACCACCCAAGCAGGGCATAGATAGACCCGTCTCAAACAAAATACGTATCAAAACTAAAAAATAGATGAGGGGGTTGGAGGTGTGACTCAGAGGTCACAGCGCTTCTAGCAAGTGGAAGGCCCTGGGTTCTCTCCCAGGACCACACGAAACGAAGTGGCGACGCTGGGCCGGCGCCTGGGCTTCCTCTCCCCGGCTCCGCCCCCGCCCCCAGGTTTCGGATCCCCTTCCCCGCGGCAGTGGCAGAGACATCGCGCCCCCGCGCTCCCCGGGGCTTCCCGCAGGCCCGCCCTCAGAGCCGCGGGAGTCCCCGGCGCTGCCGTGGGCCAGGGCGGAGCACCCGGGCAGCGCGGCCCTCCGTGGGAACGGAGGGGAGGGGGCTGGCCCCTAGCCGCAGAAATAGGGATGGTGTGCTTGTTTGATTTTGTTTACCACCTCCGGGAGGGGCGACCAGTCTGCTGGCACGAAAGGAAGAGCAAGCCGGTGGCGCTTGCTTGTAATCCCGGCCCCGCAGGAGGCTGAGGCAGGAGACCGCAAACTCAAAATTAGGGGCTGCAGCAAATAGTTTTAATTGCCTCCCGGGAGCGCTTGGAGCCCAGAGAGGAGAGGCCAGGGACTTGGGGCTCCCCCCCGCCACTACACACACACACACACACACACACACACACACGCACACACACACACACACACACACACACACACTGCGTGGCCTTGCGCACGCCCGTGAGCTTCGCCTTCTGGTGGCCGGGGGCAGCGCATCTGAAGGAAGGCTTTCATTCGGGCTCACAGCCTTGCTTTGCAGGGGGCCCTGGCCTGCAGTTCAGCACGCAGGGGGACCCTGAGGAGGGTCCCCAAGGGGACGGAGGGCATCCTCGTGAATGAAACAGAAGTCCGAGGGAGCGTGGACCCCGCCTGTGTGAGATTTCTTTCCCGGATCGTAGGCGGCGCTTCCCTTCCTGCTGTGTGGTAGCAGGCGTGAGGTTTCCATCAAGCCGGCGACCCAGCACTGTCCCCGGTAACTCTAGGTGGCCCTGCTGCCCGCGGCTTTGCCGTTTTAGAGTCCACCCTCAGCCGGCTGGGGTGTCGCACACCTGTAATCCCAGCACTCTGGGAGCCTGTGGCAGGAGGATCCAGCGTTCAGGTTCAGCCTGACGATTTAGCAACTTAGACCTTATCTCAAAATAATAAGCACGGTTTGTATGATATAACATCCCACGAGTTTATGTTGTCCTTTTTTAATGTTGTAAGAATATATTAAAAAGGAAGTTTGAATATTTATATACATTAACTATATAAGGTCTTATTTATTTATTTATTTTGAGACAGAATCTTGCTCTGTGGTTCTGACTGGCCCTGAACTCACTCACTGTGTAGCCCAGGCTGGCCTGGAAAACATGGCAGTTCTCCTGCCTCAGCCTCCCAGATTCTGAGTATTAGGTATTCTTTAGGTAGACCATGACAAATCATCAATGTGCATATGTAGATAGGGATGTAGTTCAGTGAAGAGGCCTTGGGTTCAATACTTGATAGTAGAAATACAGACATTTCAATCTTGTCTGTAGGCCCCACACCCTGTCTCCTTTGAGACCCTCCTAGCCCCCTAAAACAGTGGCCGACAAACACCAGCCCAGAGGAGAGGGAGAGCCACGTAATATATTTGTCTGGAAACATCATTATTTTAGTTTTGTTTTGTTTCTATTGAAATTCTGGTTTATTATTTGAAAGCCGTCATTTGAACGATATTGAGCATGGCGAAGGCAGCAGTGATTTAAAGCATACAAACCAAATGTTATACAATAATCAAGAAAGTTTTCAAATGAATCTCAAACTTCAGTACATTGAGAGGTACATGATTCAGGAATTCACATCTTGACAATTTTAGTTTTATAATCCTCCCTTCTCGAAAAGATGGTCCTTTATGTTGGGCCAGTTTCTCATCGCTTTACTTCGAACTGTCCATTCTCTTATGAAACAATGATAATCATCATTGTTCTTGGTTGATGTTGTTTCTCTAAAAAATATAATAAATTTGTGATCCTATTTAGGTCCCCAAAATCTCTTAAACTGTATCTGTGAAATCCAGAAATCTGAGTGCGGTTACCCTGTTCACTCTCTGATTCACACGGAGACACTAGCTTTCTGTTCTTGTCCCAGCTGAGGAAATTGTATACAAAAAAAAGAGAGAGAGAGAGAACTTTTGAAAACAATTTAAGGATAGATATGGGTTAAATTTGGGGGGCAAAAGACCTTTTCTGTATTTTCTAAGCTACTGGACTAGATTAAGGTGACAATGACATCTGTTAACTTCTGATTTTAGGCATTGAGTAAGACTTTTAACAAACTACTCCTTTTAGTAAAACCAAGAACTTGTCTTAAACAATCCAGAATCTCTTGGTCTTCAAGTTTGTAGATCATTAGAAAGGCCAAAGGAAGATGCTATACTTTCCCTAACAGGTGAAAATTATGCCAGGCATGGTAGTACATGATTGTGATCCCAGCACTTGAGAGGCTGAAGCAGAAGTAAGGAGTTACCGGCTACCTGGACTACATAACTGGTTCAAGGCCCACCTGGATGCACAGTGAAAGCCTATTGCAAAAAAGCTAAAGGGAAAGAAGTGAAAATTAGCCACGTAGTAAGCCATAAGTACCAGCCTTTACTTCAACAGTGGCATGGTGCAGATTTCCGGAATGCCATCTAAGTTGGGCTTCCATGGTGACTGGCTAAAGAACACCTTCAGAGCGCCATGCTGAGTAGAAGCCCCTTAAGTCCCAAGGTCACTGCCATCTGGTGCGTGGCTCAGCAGGCTGTGACGCCGCATCCCGTCGCCACTGGCAGCACAGCTACTGCGGGTGCAAGTTCCTCCCTTTGGGACACTAAGTTAAATTTTAGTTTAACACCGTTGCTTAGTTTTGCGGGATAGAAGAAGGGAAGATTTTAAAGTTTGGAATGAGTGTCTTGGGACTTGTGGACAGGAAACCACCCAAGCTCTCATGCCCATTAATTCCCTGCTGTTTTCAAAACTCGTTCACGTATGATCACTTGTTGATCTTCTCAAGGCCCTGTGACTCCACTGGGCAGGTGAGAGAGCCACTACTGTTCTGCTCTACTGAGAAACGGTTGTCTGTGTGTTTTGTGGTAGTCGGAATTGAACCGCAGGCTTTCACCCCTTCACTGAGCTACACCCCCGTCAGTTCTCCCTCACCCCCCCCCCCCCCCCCCCCCCCCCCCCCCCCCCCCCCCCCCCCCCCCCCCCCCCCCCCCCCCGCCCCACGCTCCCTATCTGGCCCTGCCTTTATTTTGTTCTTAACTTTGAAACACTCTAAATTGATAAATTGCCAGGGCTGGGCTTGAACTTAGGGTTCTCCTGCTTTGGCCTCCCAGAGTGCTGGGATTCCAGGCAATCCACCAAGCCTGGTTTACAAAAGATACTGAAGTGGTTGGTTTGTCCAGAGCCTTGCTGTAAGGCTGCACTGCTGGGTGAGATGTGTGCCCTCAGCTACCCTCCTGTGCTGTTCTTCATTTTGTGACGTCCCCATGGGGCCATCCAGAGCCCCAAGCTAGGGGAAGAAGGGTGGAAGGGAAGCTGGCTTCTGCTGGTGCCACACACCCAGGAGTCCACCTCAGGAAAGAAGAAAATAACTTGGCTTGAGAACGGACAGTTTGGCAGCTAGGGTACAAGGGGTGGGAAGAAGAGTTTGAGGGAAATGAGAGAGAAGCTGCTAGTAATTATCAAACCTCGCATGCATGCTGGAATCTCTTGGGAAGTTTTCAGAAACCCTCATGCCCACCTCTCAAGCGTACTGATGGAATCAGAATCTCAGGCGGGGGCGAGGCATTGGAAATTCGCAAGGCTTCTAGGGCTTCCCAGTGGGCAGTGACATCTGAAGATGGGTGGCCTCGAGCAGAGATGCTTGGTCATCCGTGTGCACATAGTCACCTTTCAGCAACTTGGGTTCTGGTTCTGCGGGTGGGTGAGTGAGGCCAGCTAGAGAAAATGCTGTGGTTAGAAGGAGCTTGGCGAACAGGTGCAGGTCCCAGTGGACTTTGAGGGATGCACGAGAAGCAAGGCCGGAGTGTGGAACAGCATCCTGTCCTGGGTGGTGGGGCACTCAGCACCCTGGAGGTGGGGACATGCCAGGAGTATTTCAGGGGACATGGCTGGTCCTGCATAACTGAAGTTTCTGAGTGATCTGACCCACTGATTTAGCTCTTGGCCTGGAGCTGCCCATTGTCTTGGGGCAGATGGGCACTTCCTCTGCAGAGCCCCAGGGTGGAGCCACGTTCCACTTCCTGTGGTCAGGCCTGGTGCTGAGCACCCTGCAGGGATTCAGAATGTGACTGACTGGTATCTGGCCTGTCACCTCCTTAGTGTGCTCCTGTGATTTGTGATTTAAATAATGTCTCACGCAGGCTTGCCCAACTTGCAGTCTGTGGGTTGTGACAGCTTTGAATACGGCCCAGTCCAAATTCATAAGCCCTCTTAGAACATCCTGAGTTGGTTTATTTTTGCATGCATTTTTGAGGCACTAAATTTCACAAAAAGCAAGGCCAAACATCCTACTAATTTTATGCTTATATGGCCCTCTTTTTCTAAATGTCACAGTAAAAGTATATTTAAAAAGAAGTTTGATTATATATGAATTAACTTTAGCCGATATTTTATTTTACTTAATAATTTCTTTATTTTGAGACAGTCTCACTCTGTGGTTCTGGTTGGTCCTGAACTCACTACATAGGCTGTTCTCAAACACGTGGCAATCCTCCTGCCTCAGCTTCCCAAGTGCTGCGTATTAGACATTTTATATGTAGACCAAAACAATTCTTCTTCACTTAGTGTCACGCAGCAAGCCAGAAGCTCAGATGCCCGTGATCTAAAGGGCCCTCTGCCCTGTTGCAGCGCATCCTCTTCTCCCTCTGGCTCTGCCGCCCGCACTCACCTTCCTGCCTTAGGCTTCTGTCGCGAGCTTGTGGCCGTCTAACATGTGTTTCTTGGGTACATTTGCTTTTTTACCCTGCTTTCGGCCTGTATCCTCTGTTAGGCGGCAGCGCCTCAGGAGCGGAGAATTATGCTTGTGCTGTTCGCTGCGGCTTCCCCGGGGCCCACAGCAGTTTTGGACACTCTGCAAATATTTATTGATGGATTAAGTGATCTGGGTCGAATGCTTGTGCCATGGGTGTTCCCAGAACGCGTGAATCCAGAGTTCAGGAGCGGGGGAACCCGAAGAGGCCATCCCACTACCGTTCCAATCGAGAAGAGGAAATTATAACAAGATTTGGTCACTAGGCAGGAAAATTTGAAATGGCAAAGTTCATTAAAATAAATTGCCTTCCCGTAGACCAGAGGCTTGCTTTTAAATGTTCCACGTTAGAAATCCTGGAAAAAACGCATGGGTTTGGATTTATGACAGGCATGTCTCCTGGGGCCTCTCACGTGGTGTCTGTGCCAGCCAAAACTGTAGTCCCGAACCAGGAAAAGAAAGGGGGTGGGGGTGGGGGGATCCAGGAAGAACGTGTGATGAGAGCAGGTATCTAAAACAAATAAAAGAACCCCATCTACCCATCACAAAAGGTGGACAGGGTGGCAGAGGAGAACTCAAGAGGGAGAAGGCGGGATCTGAAGGCCTCTTGGTGATGGTAAACTGACTGCTGGGCTGTGGAATCTGGGCTTGGAAGTCTGGATGCCTCACAGCCTTACCTCTGCTAGGCACTCTTCCACCATGGGGAGCTCATTTTCCCAGCCGGCCAGCCCATTGTAAGTGCCTCCAAATCCCTTTCTTCCACTGAGCAGTTAGCAACCCAGGTTCAAGCGTATGTGCTGTCTCCCATACTGGAGTATTTCACCCCTCTGAACAGCACTTTGGACTTTGAAGATTCCCTTTCCTGTCTACTCACCCACCCCAATCACTGCAGATCTCCAAAAACTCTTCTTGAAGCCAAGTACTCTAGTTCCCCAGTTTCCCTGCATAGGAAAACTATGTGTAGTTTCTCAGCAGAAGTTTAAGGTCCACTTCCCTTCAAAGCTCAGACTTCTCCAAAATGCCAGATTGCCTGTGCCCCTCAGTAACGGTGTCCTCAAGAATGGGACATAACGTTCCGGGTGTGGACTGAGGAGTACACCCTCCTCCTTCTTTCTAGACGCTCTGCTTCTGTTAATGCAGCTCAAGGTACGTCTGTGTCTTTGTGAGCCATACTCCGCTGGGAACGTAGTGTGTTTATAGACTGGCGTGCCTGACCTTTAGGACAATGAGCTCTGCCTCCAGAGATGGAAAAGTGATCATCAGAATTAGGTGCACATGGCATAGCACATTATTATTATATCATTATCAAGATATAAAATATGCATATATATTAACACTTGAATACAACTTTGCTTCTTCCTTTCGTTTCTGTGTTGTTACAGGTACAATGTTTGGGAACAGGTGGGAAAAAACTCTTGTCCTTCTTAGTTACTCTGCTGTCCCCCACTGTAACTCTGTTCTCACTTATTAAAGGGGATAATAATATCCACTTTCCAGGATTGTGGAGAGGGGAAATGAAACCATGTAAGTTGGTATCTGGCATATAACATATTATTTAAATGGTAGGTTCAGAAATCTTTTTTCAGTACTGGGGATTGAACCAGGGACTTCACATGGAAGTATATCTCAGCACTTTGTTTATTTATCTATTTATTTATTTTTGAAATGGGGGTCTTTTGTTAATTTGCCCAGGCTGGGTTTGAACTTGTATCCCTCCTGCCTCAGCCTCCCAAAGTGCTAGGATTATAGGGATGTGGTTCTACTGTGCCCAGCTAAGACAATAATCATTATTATGATTCCAGAAACTATCTAAATTAAACCACCCATGTTGGGACTTCATGACACGCTGACATATCAGCCCCATTTATTAGCACTTTGGAAGGGACTTACAATCCCGGGCAAGGCCTTTGGCCCGGAAATACAGCTGAGTTCAGCGTGCACAGTCCCAGAGGCTTCCCTGAGAAAGAGATTTTGGAGGTTCCTGCCACCTCACTGCCTTTAGCTCATAGTTCAGATGGTTTCCCAGCTCATCTTTCTCTTCTTACTCTCCTGAGCCATGTGCCAACACAGCCTGCATCAAGTCACGGGAGACTGTTGTGTGACCTGAACCACGTGCATGGGCACCACAGACACTGAAGCTCAGTTCTTGCAGCCTGGGCTGGGGGGAGCAGCTAAAGGAAGCATTCAGGAGGACACCTGCCTATAATCCCAGCATTCTAGGAGCCCAGGGTAGGAGGATCGCCAGCTCAGGCCCCACCTTGTCCACGCAGTGACTTCACAAGCCCCTGTCTTAAAATCAAAAGCAAAAAGTAAACGGGATGTAGCTCAGTGCAAAGGCCCTGGGTTCACTCCCTTAGTAGTAGAGGGAAGGAGGTGTTGAAGGGGAAATGGGAAATATGGAATGGTTTCTCTGGGCCCATCCCTGGCCTGATGCCCTCCTCGTGGGCCTGCAGAAGTTCTGGCCTCTCTGTCCAGTTCTTCTCCTTTGCCAGGCCCAGAACCCAGCTGCCCATACCCTCCTTCCACAGAGCCTCCAGGGACAAACAAAGGCCTCTCACAAGCCTTCTCACCCCATCCAGCTGTATCCAAGGCTACAGTGGGGAATTGGGAACAGGGCTTGGCTCTGAGACAGAGGATGCCCTGCGTGCCCGCTCCTGGGACCGGCGCTCCTTCGCCAGTGCCCATGAAAGGGCAGACTGTTCTGCTGCTGAACCAAGAGTGTATTGAGAGACGTCCGCCTGCAGTGTCCTCACCGAAGTGCTCTGCCAGCCTCATTGTGCGTGTCCTCCGTGGTGCTGAGACGTGGGGTAAATGAAGACCCTGTCTGGGTAAACAGACAAAAACACTTGCCGGAGTCAAAGAGAAGGAGGCAGTGTCCGCATGCTGCGTCTTTGGCCATGGTCATCTGTGGCTCAGTTAGTCAGTTGCTTCATAAAACCAACTGGCGTGGTAGATATTTCCAGTCAATGGTCTGATTGTTGGCACTGACCTAATCACCCAGTCAGGACTGTAGCGAAGGAAGGCCTTGAGGAAAACAGTGAGTCACGCTGTAGCAGAGAGGTGCATGGTGGGAACTCCAGGAGGGAGGTTGCTTGGTTTCCCACGTGCCTCTTCGTATCTTTAGTGGAACAAAACAGAGATTCTAGCGAACCTGGAGTGGCACAAGTCTGGGGATGGTGTGGCTTGTTGTCTCTTTACAAGAGGAAGTTCACGGTGGCTCAGCCTGCCGGCGCTCCAGGGCTAGTGCGCCATCTTGGCTCCTCACCAGCAGCAGGATGGTCCCATGACCCAGTGTGAGCCTTGAACGGCCATGGGGCAGTGGCCAGGTGGTGGAATGGGATGTGCCTTCTTTTGCTGGCAGAGGAACCAGGACCTCAGCTCTTGTGCTAGGGTTGTGTTGTGGTTGTGCATGGTGTAGCTATTTTCTTTCCACCATTACGTAATGAATGCTAGTCAGAGAGCTTGGAAATACGGATTCAAGACCTAATTTTCTGGCAACCCTTAAACAAGACAGCTCCCCTTTGGAATGCCACTGTCCTCATCTGTAATATGAAGAAGATGGAGGTGGCCTTGGTGGGCTCCAAGTGTCTGTCAGTTAGAGTGTCCCCTGGTTCTGGAGGGAGGGCTCTTGACTTCTTTTTCTCCATATCTTTTACCCACAGTGCAAAGGAAAAAGCCAGTATGAAGTGGAATTTAAATGCTTTGAAGTAGGCTGCTGTGTACACATGCTATGTGTAGAAACATGTCTGTGCTCTGTGTGGACAGTATATTTATAAGCCTGTGCCTTTGAGAGTGTTAAACATGATCTCAGCTGTCCAGCTCTCGCCCGCCAGGGCACTTAGGGCTGCCCTCCTTATCAATGGCTCCTTCAGATCTGCACGCTGCGCATTCCTCCAGAGGTGGCAAGGCTGGTGGTGGGAGTCAGCTTGTTTATCATTTTTCAGATTAAAATGTCACTGGGCACTCCTCTGAAACTGCTGACTTGTTTCAAAGCTCTGCTGCAGATGGCCTGCCCTTGGTCAAGCAAGTTCCAGGGGTGCCTGGCCCAGACCACAGGGTCCTCAGATCCCCCGTGGGCCCCTGCATCCCTGTGCTGTATGATTTTTGCCTGAATCTTGTTTCTGTGGCACCCAAGCCTGTGATGAGATGTCTGATGTCACTTACATGGTGGTACTTACAGGTTTCCTGCAGGGAAAGGAGAATCAAAATCAGCTGCGTTGTCTGTTTGCTTCCGAGTGTCTCGTACTGGGTTTCTGAGTATGTTACGAACTTTAGAGCAGTTTGAGAGACAAGAATAAAAATGGAAGAAGTTGATACTAAAGTGTTACTAATTCTCTATTTTCAAAACTGGTGTTAGACAATAGCATTGTGGTTAGAGTGCTTACCTAGCAAGCACGAGGCCCTGAGTTCGATTCCCCAGCACCACATAAGCCAGATGTGGTGGACACACACCTGTGATCCCAGCACTTGGAAAGCTGAGGCAGGAGGATTGCTGTGAGTTCAGGGCCAACCTGGGCTACATAGTGAGTTTAGGACCAGCCTGGATTACAAAACAAGACCCTATCTCAAAAATAAATAAACATTAAATATAATTTCAAAGCTTTAAACTTTGGACAGAACAGTAATAAATAGGACTACTCCATGATGGAGGCGGAAGCAGCTTTAGGGAAGGTGGTAGAAAGCACCTGGGAACTTGGAAAAATAGACGAAAAATAATGAAAAGCTTTCTGAAACAAACAAACAAAAAAAGCAAAGCATTAGCAACTCTAAATTCACTATTTCCTCTGGCTCTTCGCATCTTCAGATGTAGCCAGGCACCTTGAACAGCCATTTGGAAGAACTTAGATTCTCAAAATATAATTGAAGGATCATATTTTTTCAATAGCTATCCTTAAGATAAGTATGTGTTTGCAATACATAATTGCATTCAACTTGGGAAACTGGTACATATACATATCACATCTTTTTTTTTTTTAGATAGTTCAGGCTGGTCTGCAGTTCACTCACTGTATATATAGCTCAGGCTGGGCTTGAGCAATCCTTCGGCCTCAGCTTCTGTGCGCTGGGGTTATAGGCTTGGCCACCACACCCCAGCTCCCATCTTAATGCTTTTTAATGTCCCCTTTCCCTCACTGCCCTCAGACCCCTTTCCCAACTCCATGAAGAAGTCTCCTTTCTTATTTCCTATAATCTCTTTTAATTTGCCCTCATAATTATCTATATTTTGGGTTTCTCCACTGTGCAACTCTCCATGCAGTAATTAACTCCTAACAGGGTCATATGTTAACGGGAATATTGGGAAACAGGGCTCTACAGAGGGTTAACGATCTCAGAAGGAACCTCACAGGACAGCTTACTCCAGCCCAGCCCAGCCCAGCCCAGCGGAGAATCCTGGGCCAGGGTCTGCCTGCTCTGACGCAGTCGCCCGCGGGGCTGGGTGCTGCAGCTCAACTTGTTCCTTTAGGGGAAGAGCTCTGTGGGATTGAGAGTTCCTTTGATTTCAAAGCTACGTGATGCCTCTATCGTTTCCATATCTAGGACTGGTTTTGCTACATTGTGCAGCCACAGAGAGCACATCTCCACCTGTTTCTGCTTGAAACTCTTCAACTTTTTGAAAACAATTAGCATTTTTTCCTTAGACACCCTAACCTTTTTTCAGGTTAAATCGCCCAGCTCCCACAACCATTCTCCGAATGAAATAACCTTTAGGTTCTCTGGACTCTTCTTGAACTTCTTTTAGAGTTCTTGTGTCTTGAAATGAGCTACAGGTTGCTCTGGAACAGAACACACAGGGAGACACCCCTTCTGTCCCTCTCCCCACCACACACACACACACACACACACACACGTTCTAGACTCTCCACTTGGATTCATGTGGCCCATTCGCCTTTTTGGCAGCCCTGCCCCGCTGCTTATCTTGTCGATTGGCAGGCCGCACCATGGTCTGTGTCCCCCACTTCCTGTCAGTACTGGACAGAGGCCAAGGTACCGCACAGTCGTGATGAGAGCGTTCTCTGCACCAAGCACTGTACCCAAAGCGTGACAGATGATATTTAATTCAACCTCCTAGGGAGACCTTGCTCTCCTCGTATCAGGCTCAGTGAGGTTAGCTAACTTGCCTAACGTCCTGCAGGACCCGCCAGGGCTGCGCGGTTGGGAATCCCACTTCCGTAACACTTCATTGCCCCATCAAAGGTGTTGCTCTGCTCATGTGTTGGAAGTATGGGACCAAAACGTCACCGCCCAGCTTCTGATTCAAACCAGGAGTGTTTGTTGGAAGGGAATGTTGCCCTTCCTAAAAAGAGGGCTTTGAATTTCCACAAGTGAGGACGTTCCACTCTGGGCCTGTTGTTGTGTGTCTGTCCCAGCCTAGGGGGAGATGTTTAGATGTTTATGTTCTCTAACTGCTGATTGTTTCTGGAGGAAGATGAGCGTAGCAACTCCCAGGAACATCTTACCCACAGTAGAGAAGAATGTTTCATCTACCCAAGCCATATTCTGAACTAAACTATTTAACTGAGAGGTTTTTTTAGTATGATACTGCATCCGTATTAGAGGAGTGTGTCTGGGCAGTGCTTGCTCTCTCCTAGGCTCTTTTGGTTTTGTTGTTGTTGTTGTTGCTGCTGTAGTTTGGTTTGGGTTTTGGTGGTGGGATTGAACGCCAGAGCCTTGGCACTGAACTACATTCCCAACCCCTTTTTTTTTTCCTTTTTTTTTTTTAATTTCAAGACAGGGTCTCACTGAGTCACTTAGTTACCCAGGCAGGACTCAAACTTGTAATACTCCTGCCTCAACCTCCCGAATTCCTGGGATTACAGGCCTGCGCCCCGTGCCCAACGATCTGTGTTCTGTTTTTACTTTCCCAAAAATAATCATCTGCACCAACAGGAGAGAATATGAGCTCAGGGAGGGGAAGTGAGTCATCTGAAGCTTCGGAGGTGTGAAGGCGCAGACCAGGGCAGAGCCCGACTCCTTCACGTTGGTAGGACTTCTGCTCGTTCGTTACACCATATTGATGGCACGTGTTTTCCACAATTGCGTTGTGAGAAGTTAAATACTTGGGTAAAGTTGAGATAAGCTGCACGTTTTGCCTATCGAACGTGGCATATCGACACAGGCCGATGGCGGGAGAGGGGCCTCGGCAGGCTCCAAAGATGCTGCCTGCTGGCGTTTGGTACCTGGCACGATGGAGGAGCAGGGCATGGGGCCCAGCAGTCAGGAGAAGCCCCCACGGTGGCGACGCTGCGGTGAGTCCGGACTCCGAGGACAGGGGCATTGGTCTGTAACTAGAGAGGGGGAGGAATGCAGAGGCATTTTCTCCACTGCCTGGGACACAGGGGTTCTTTTGGCTGTGAGTTAGAAAGAGCATCAGACTGTCCCAGTTCACCAGTACAGGTCGAAGTCTCAAAGTCACTGATGGACACCAGCACAGGCACACAGCATTGCAGCAGGGCTAACCAGCAGTGCTAGACAGTGCTCTGGTCCCTCCAGAGGTGAGGAAGGACTGGCGCCCGGCACCGCCACACTCCCAGACACAGTAACGCCCGACTCAGTGTCCCTGCAGCACCCCTGCCAGAATCCCTGACTTCTCCTCTCCTGCCTCCCCTCGCCTCCTGTCTGTCATGGGCTCGTGGCCCCCTCCAGCCCCTGCACTGGCTCCTCAGCAGGGCTCCTGGCGCCTTTGGGTGGGCTCTTCGCCTCGCAAGCCCTCCTCCTGGCTCAGACCCTCCCAGAAGCCCGGGCGCTGCCTCTGGGAACACCGAGCCATGCCTTCAGCTCCCCGGTGACACGCCTTTCGGCTTTCCCTGAGGTTCGGGAGCTGCACCCTGGGGGCTTGGTGGTCCCCTGAAGTCACAGCTCCCAGGCCCTGCCTGCCAGGCAGGGTGGCCATATAACCTGCCCATGTGGAGGCACCTTGGGAGAGGAACGGACGACTTTTAATTACTTCACTGCAACCTGAGGCTCCACGAGGCCCATCCCTGGCCAGTGGGGATGCAGTCCGCTCGTGCTCAGCCCAGGCTCCCCTCCAGCAGCGGCAGCGGTCCACACCTGTAGTGGCCTGGCTTGGCACCGAGCCTGCACTTGCCAAGCAGGCGTTGTGCCTTTATTTCTTACAGCACTCTTATTTGTGTAGTGGTGCCCATCTTTTACAGGGAGGAAACTGAGGCTCAGAAAAGTTCAGTGACTCTCTTGACAGGGAGAAGATTCTGAACGTCCCTAGTACAAAGAAGTCACGCGCATCTGAGATGACAGGCATGTTGGTTACCCCATTCTGGTCATCACATGGTACACACATGCACTGAAGCGCCACACTGCACCCCAGAAATGTATACAAGTGCTATGTGTTTGTTAAAAATGAAAATAAGGAGGACGAGGGTGAGTGATCAGAATATATCCATATACAAAAACACATTGAAACCTAATATTTTATAAAATTAATAGGCACTCAAGTGATACTAAAATTAAAAGTGAGGCTGCTGTAGTGATACACTCCTAGCACTCTGAGAGGTTGAGGCAGGAGGACCACAGTTTGAGACCAACCAGGGCAACTTGGTGAGACCCTGCCTCAAAATAAAGAAAAAAGGCTGAGGATGTAGCTCAGGACAAAGACCCTGGGTTTAATCCCTAATACAAAAGTAAATACAATTGACAAATACAAAAATGAAATATATTCTAAGAAATAATACATTCAAATAATATTTATTGAGAATCCACTACTTCCCAAGCACTGAAGTGAATCAAAATATAATAATGGGGGCTGGCGGAATGGCAAGTGCAAGGCCCTGAGTTCCATTCCCCAGCACCACATAAACTGGGCATGGTAGGGCACTCCTGTAATCCCAGCACTCGGGAGGCTGAGGCAGGAGGATTCCCCTGAGTCCAAGGCCAGCCTGGGCTCCATAGTGATTTCGAGACCAGCCTGGGCCACAGAGCGAGACCCTGTCTCGAATAATTAATAATAATAATAATAATAATAATAACTCATTTAAATAAAAGAGTACTCCGTGCAAGGTGATATCTGACAAGCGGTGGACCCACCTCTGACTCAAGGCCCTTGTCGTTCAGCCCTCCCTGTGGGCTTTCGCAGCACTGTAACGGAACCAACAAAACGAAGATTTCAGGGGGGAGACAACAGGCACAGCCTCCAAATTAGAAGTTAGCTGTGCTCTTGAAGAACACGAGCTGACTGACTGCTTGTAATTTGAAATGCACTTTCCCATGGGGAAAAGAAAGGCTTAAAACGATGGTTGGGCTCCAAACCCAAAAAATGAAAGTTTATGTAGACTGTAATTTCACCGTGGTCTGCTTGTCTTTGTAATACTGAACAGAATGGGAAGCAGAGACCATAGGTTTCTGCTGTAACTCTAATTCCCTTACTCGCTGGCTCTGTGACATGGGACAAGTTACTTAACCTTTCTGGGCCTCAGTCTTTGCAGAATAGGGACATTAATGACTAGCTTGTAAAAACTGCAAGAATCATAGGAGATGATGTATATGAAAGTCCTTTAAAAACAACACGTTTCATATGATAGGACCTCAGGTCACCACTTAGGACAGTGCCAAGAGTGAGTCAGGTTTCCAAGAACCTCCATACCTGTCCTCAAAATGGAGATACAGACTCTGCTAGGCTGGTGTGTAGTGAGAAGACGGGTGAGCAGGTCTGGGACCTCTGCGGTAATTTGTCCTATCCAGGGAGTGCTGGTGAGTGGGAAGAGGGACGATGGAGGAGCAGGGCATGGGGCCCAGCAGTCAGGAGAAGCCCCCACGGTGGCGACGCTGCGGTGAGTCCGGACTCCGGGGACAGGGGCATTGGTCTGTAACTAGAGAGGGGGAGGAATGCAGAGGCATTTTCTCCACTGCCTGGGACACAGGGGTTCTTTTGGCTGTGGGTTAGAAAGAGCATCAGACTGTCCCAGTTCACCAGTACAGGTCGAAGGCCACTCTGCAGACAGGCATCACAAGCATGGAGTGAAGTTAGTTTAAAGATGGTGACTCCTGAATACAGCATACAGAAGATACCCTTCTCTCTATGCAAGTCTTCATTTTACGTTAATGGCCCCTGACTTACACCCAAAGCAGGAGTGTCAACTTCTTTTATTTAAAAAAATTTATAAGCCCCAAATTAGACTTTCTCTGCAATTTATGTCGGCCACTTGCTAGTGCCTCACATTACACTGACTGTGGCAATAGGGATGTACCAAGATGCGGCAGTCACGTGGGGCCACCTGCCTGCCCAAAATAAGGCAGCCCGTTGTCTGCAGGGGAGTTAAAATGACCTGAAGCCAATAGGAGCAAGTCTGTTTTTCTTAATCACCACACATCAGTAATCTAACAACAACTATGATAAAATACTCTTTGCCTACAAAATCTTTTGTTAGCCTAAATTCTAAACAGTTGTAATTTTTAAAAACAGTTTTATTGAGATACAATGTATATACCTGTCTTAGTTACTTATTTGCTGCTGTGACAAAGTACCCAACATCCACATCTAAGGGAGGAAAGATTTATTTCACTCACAGTTTCAGAAGGTCTCACCGTCCATTCGTGGGGCAGCTGGAGATGGTGAAGGTACATGGCAGAGACAGAGGGCTGCTCACCTCATTGCAGACAGAAGTCCAGAGCAAATGTAGACTCAGAAGACCAGAGCCTTGCCGGGAAGAAGCTGTAACAATGTGTCTTCTTCCTTCCTTTATGTATCTCTATCCTGGGCCCCACACCCAAGGTGGGCGCCCCTCCCCCTTCTGGCCCTGGAGTAAACACACACCTGAAAGCTATTTGAGGGCCTTTCCCAGTGGGAACGACTTGATACAGACCCTCCAGTTCAAACCCAAAACATCCACCCCTTCCAGCCACGCTCTTCCTCCCAATAACACACAGTTCCCAGTACATGAGGTTGCTGGGGGACATTCAAGACCCAAACCATGGCCATACCACACAGCTTATCCATTAAAAATGTACAAGCCTATGATTGTAGGTGAGTGCAGTCAATCATGGGACATTCCATCATTCTAAAAAGAAGTCCTGTACTCAATAGCCATTGCTTCCTGCCCCTCCATATCCCCTCCCACTCCTTCAGTCCCAGACAACCACCGATCTATTCTCTGTCGCTGCCTGCTCTGCACATTCCACCCAAATGGCATCACACGACACATGGCTTTTCCTGTCTGGCTTCTCTCACGGGGGAGGTGATGTTCTCCAAGGCCACCTCCACGTTGAAGGTGTATCAGTACTTCAGTCCTCTGTATTTGCCGAATAATAGTCCATTATACGCATCTATCAGAGCTTATTTATCTCTTCATCAGTTAATGAACATTTGAGTTTCTGTGTATTAGACATTATGCAAATACTGCTAGGAACATATGGTGATAGGTTTTTGTGCAAGTGTATGGTTTTTTTGTTTCATGGCGCTGGGATTTGAACCCAGGGCCTCATGTATGCTAGACAAGTGCTCTACTACTGAGCTATGTTCTCCAACCCCAGATATATGAGATATATGTGTTCATTTCTTTTGAGAATGCGTTCATGGGAATGGAATTGTTGCATCACGTGGTAACTCTGTGTTAGCCTGTTGAGGGAACAGAATTATGCTCAGGGGTAAGCATACATGAGGTGTGATTAAAAAAAAATACACGACTGTTTAAATTTTAAAAACCTATTACATAAAGGATACAGTGTCATTAATCTATATGCAAGTCTAGTTATGTATGCAGATATGCAATTTATGTATTAGCATATGCAAACTGAATAATTATAGGAAGAGTGATTTTTTTCTTAACCTTTATTAAACAAATTAGTACTTGTTTTCTTATTTATCCACTAAGAAACATGATATGCCACGTGGATGTTGCTTGGAGAACCACTCACCCAGCCTCACGGGGCCTCACTACAGATGTTCATTTTGACAGTACAGTTAAGCTGGCGTGAATGGTTGGGCCTTGTTTCAGGGACAGTTCATGTTCCTGGAGCTCGGTATTACAGACTCTGCATTTCAACAAGATTTCAGTTCTGAAATAAATAAATGCAGCATAATGACTGTAACAGAAAGCAAAAAAGGAGAGTCAGACCATAAAGCTTTCACAACCCCTTTAGTTTTTATTCACCTTTGCAGTTTAAAATAGTGAAACAGCACAAACTGCAGGATATAATGTTTTAATTTTATAAGTACAAATTTTGCTTCATTCATGAACTATTTTACTGAATTTGCATATCCTTCAAATATAATTTTATTCTTTGTAGTTTTTTTCTGTATTGAGAATTGAACACAGGGGCCATGCACTACTGGGCAAATTCCCAGCTTTTAAAAAAAAAATTTTTTTTTGAGTTGAGGTCTCACTCTCTAGTCTAGGCTGATCCTGAACTCCCTATGTAAACCACGCTGGCCTTGAACACAAGGCAATCCTCCTGCCTCAGCCTGCCGAGTGCTGGGATTACAGGCATGCACCACCACACCTGGCTTAGGTGGTGCTGGAGAATCAAACTCAGGGTCTTGTGCTTGCTGAGCAAGCACTCTAACCACTGTGCTGCTCCTCCATCTCCTTGTCCACCTTAGTCACCAGGTCTGACACCATGTGACCTCTGGCTGTGCCCCAAGGTCAGCATGATCACAAAAAGTGTTTTGAATCAATTCAGGACATCAGAGCAGCCACAGCAGTGCAACTGAAAGGCACAGAAGAGGACTTCCAGGAATGCTCCAGAAAGAGGCCAGCCGCCAGCGAGAGGGATGGCGGAGTTGCGTTCAGAGCGGCAGGGCGGTGCCGTGAGGAAGATCAATAGCACTCCATCTTACACTGTAATAAGTTTTTAAAATTTAAACAGTCATTTTTTTTGGTTCGGTTGGTTTTGTTTTTGCTTTTTGTCATACTGGGAATTGAACCCAGGGCTTCGCTCTAAGCTGCATCCTCAGCCCCTTTGCTAACCTGCCCAGGCTGGGCTCAAACTTGTAATCCTCTTGCCTCAGCCGACCAAAGAGCTGGGATTCTAGTCCTCTGCCACTGGGCAGCTCAATTATATTTTTTTCAATCAAGTATATTTTTAATCATACCTCGTGTATGCTTATTACTGAGTGTAGTTCTCTTCTACAGAGGAGGGTTGCCTTGACCATGGGCTCCTCTGGATGCCACATTTGCTGGGCCTACCACTGTGCATTGCCACTGTGTGACATGACCAGGTTATTCAGGAATTATTTCTTGCCTTGAGTAAGCTTGAGTTGGGAGAAGAAAATCAAAACGAACCGATAAGGTGGAGGAATCCCTGGCCAAGTTAGTGGTTTGGAGAAATAAAGGAGTCCTGGAATACTTGAAGTTTATCCAGACTGAGATAGCAACTGTGGGAGGCTGAGGCAAGAAGACTACAAATTTGAGCTCCACCTGAACAATTTAGCAAGACCCATAAGAGGTTTAATCTGGGTCTCCATCTGTGGAAGAAAGCAATTTGAGACTCTCCACCAGGGGCCAGCATGGTGGAGGGGGCTTGCAGTTTGTTACTTTGTCAGCAGTGTGCACACAAGATGAACAGGGACCCCAGGAGATGACAGTCCAAGGGCGAGTGATGAGTTGACTCAAATGGCAGTAGCTAATGAGGCTCTCCTTTAGGGTGATACTTACAGGAATATAAAAAGAACAAACAACATAAAGCTCACAAACAGCACAGTTAGGACAGCAGTCCCCCGCTATGCTGACCTATTGGTTTAATGCAATTCCTGTCAAATACCCCAGCAAGATGTTTTCTGTTATCGCTAGTGATCTTATTCTGAAATTTCTCTGAGAAAGGCATAGGCTCTGAAATGGCTAGAACATTCTTAGAAAAGAAGAATAAAGTGGGAAGAATTACTCTACCTAATATTAAGGCCTAGCCCGTAGCTATAAAGACAGTATTGTCTCAGCAGAGGGCAGTCACATAGATCAATGGAAGAGACTAGAAAATCCAGAAATAGCCTCAAAGGAAGCTCAGTCAGGGGCTGAAGGAATGGCATAGCAGTTAAAGCACTTGGCTTATAAGTGCTAGGGCTCTGAGTTCTATTCCCCAGCACCACTTAAATCTGGGCATGGTGGCACATGCCTGTAATCTCCGCAGTTGAAAGGCTGAAGCAGGAGGATTGCCATGAATCCAAGGCCAGCCTAGGCTACAGAGCAAGACCCTGGTTCAAAAAAGAAGCAGCAGTTCAACCAACTGATACTGAACAATGGGGAATGTTTTTTAAGTCAGTGGAGGAAGGATGATCTTTTCAAGAAATGGTACTAGAGCATTAGCTAGCCATCCATAGGTCAAAAACAAAACTTGATGTAGACCTTATGCCTTATATAAAAGTTAGCTCTTGAAAGAAGTAATTCCAGTACTTCGACGGAGTGACACAGGAGGATTGCAATGCAAGTTTGAGGTCATCAGGGACAACTTAGAGAGATTTGTCTCAAAATATTTTTTTAAAAAAAGAGCGGGAGATACAATACAGTGGTAGAGTGCCTCTAGGTTCTAAGTCTAGTAGAAAAAAAGAGTCTAAAATGGTCCGAAACTTACATGCTTACATGTAAAATACAAAACCTGTTAGAAAAAATTAAATTTTTGAAATCTGGAGCTAGACAAAGCATACTTAGATCTGACACCAAAAGAATGGTCTACAAACAGGTCATTGCTACATTGCCCTCATCAAAACTAAGTACTTTTGTTCTTCAAAGAGTCTGATAAAAGATAAAGACAAGCTGCAGAGGGAAGAAAATATATGCAAACTATGTGAGAAGTCTGGTGCATAGCACATATAAAGACCTTCCAAACTTCAGCAGCAAACAAAACAAAACAACAACAACAACAACAACAAAATCATTAGAAAATGGGCAGAAGATAAGAGCAGACCTTTCGCCAGAGGATACCCAGATGGAAAGCACATGAAGAGATGCCTGCTCGCTTTAGCCACCAGGCAAATGCAAATTCAAACCACAAAGAGATCCACGCCTTGACTGAATCTTGTGTTTGTAGCACACGTGAGGGTCTGATGTGTAGAAATTAATAACCTTTCCAGTAGAAGAGCTTAACTAGCCTCGGTGGCCATCTCTCAGGGTGACTTTATCTCTTCTTATTTCATACAAATTAATGTTCTAGTGGTGTTCCAAAAATTGAGGATCCACGAGTGTCTCTGGAGATACTTCCTCCAAACACCATACCTAACTCCAGTAGGCTTTAGTTGCTAACTAGATATGGGTGTGGCTTTAGTGTTCATGAAACTTGGTGTCAGTTGACTCCGTCAACAGAGGTGGTGATAGTGTAGGGTAGACGGCCTGGCCAACTTCCGGGATGTGTGGCTTGAGAAGGAATCTGTCTTTGATCCTCAGTTTCCTCTCCTAAAAAAAATGAGAAGCAAATTTTGGCCATGGTGCTTTCTGAGAACATCATGTACAGCTAATTTTTATATAGTGCTGGGGGATCAAACCCAAGGTCTTGCACATGGTAGGCAAGCGCTCTAACCGCTGAGCTGTCCCCTTTGCCCAGTCATAATCATCTTAAAGTGGCATTGCTTTGGCTGATGAAGACAATCGCAGCAACAACCTGTAGGCAGTATTGTCCGTGTGCCAGGACTTTGCTCAGCACTTTCCGCGTGTGCACTCATTTAACCCGCTCAGCAGCTCTGGAAGGCAGCTAGTTATTCTCCCTATCTGACAGATGAGAACATTAAGGCACTAAGAGGTTAAGAAATTTTCTCAAGGACACACAGCTAGTAAGAACAGAATATCCCCCAGATAAGCACTGTTATCTTTTGAAATATGGTTCAAAGAAGACAAGGGAGTTCTGATCGCTCTGAGAACAGTATGACTGTTATCTTGTTATGTATATTGCTATAAACAGGAGTAACGGGACTTTTATAGAGCTACTATATTATTGCTGTACAGAAATAGTGGCAGGATGAATTAGATATGAGTGAAAAAATCTGTTGTTGCTATTATGAAAACACCAAAAATCCGTGTGTAAGACATTCTTGCTACCTCTCCGGGGTCTCCCAGAGGTCCCCTCACTCACTCTGACACGGGTCTGAGGAGTGCTGAGCACTGTTGGAATGTTGATCGAAACCATGCCAGACATAGTGTCTCTTATATCCCGCCTGATCCCCACCACTTCTGCTTTAAGATGATGGTTTTTTTTTTTATCTTTTCATATTCTTTGTCACGATCCTCAAATAAGAGTCTCTATCTGGTTCATGACTTCACATCCTGTGACTTTCATGAGTGCACATGCGTATGTGTGTGCGCGCGCGCGCGCGTGTGTGTGTGTGTGTGTGTGTGTGTGTGTTTATTGTGCTATGCTAAGTGGGCTTTGAAAGGCTGGTTGGAACCTAGACCTGCTGCTTCAAGGATCTCTGTTATAAGCCCTGTATCTTCATCCAACTCCAGCAACGCTCCACTAGAAGCAAACTAGAACCTTCATGTGTAAGTGGAACCACACCAAGAAAATATTAATACCAAGTGTACAGCAAGATCAAACAAAGAAATAAATTTCTCAGTGGAATACTCAGTGCTGTGCAGAGAGAATTTGTCACTGCTGCTTCCCATAAAACTGAAGGTCAGAACATGTTTCAGTAAAGTTTTTTAAAAGGCAGGGACCAGCCAGAGGGTATGATTTAAGAATCCCACGAGCACGATTTCCCCAAAGCAGCCAGATCCTGAATTACACCGGAGTGTGTTCCCCTGAGACACGGCAATGAATACAAACCATAACTAGAGTGTGTGGAACTCAGGGCCTACACATGTGTGATCACACATTTCTTTGATGCGTTCTTCAAAGCCAAAAATACAGAGACACATGGTAATAAATTATTTGCTTGCTGATTGTGAAGTGTGGACCTTCAGGTATAGTGGTATACATCTAATGAATTTTGGGGGGCATCTAGTAAGTGCCAGGGTGGATTCTGAGAAAAGAGCAGAGTGTTTTAGAGTGGGACGGTAAGGCAGAGAAACAGACTCGGCTTGCAGGCTTTGCTCCTCCACTTATGGCCAGACCGTGCTCCACAGAGGAGTAGGCCTCGCGCAGCCTCTGACTTGTCGTAAAATGAGGATGGACTTGCAGAGTTGTGGCATTAATGAAACAGTATATATCACGCGCTTACTGAAGGCGCCTGGTGCATCGTAGGTACTCTGAGCTCCGCCTGCCCCAGAGGGAGCAACTGAGAGGCCCAGGACAGGCCTCTGTGTGGCCTGTGGGGAGACAGATGGCAGAAGACGTGAGGTGGTTGTAGCCTTGAGAGGATGAGACCTAGGACTCACTGCAGCTGGGCAGCAAGCAGCGAAGAGTGAAGGAGGGACTCCGGGTAGGGCTGCTGCAGTCAGTGGCCCAAGGGACACAGGCCTGGAACCTCAGTATTGGAAGGCTGAGGCGGGAGGATTGCGAGTGTGGGCCTTGCCTGGACAATTTAGCAGTTTAGCAAGAGCCTGTCTCAAAATCAAAAGTAAAAAGGGTCTGGAGATACAGTTCAGAGTGAGGGCCCGGGGCTCAAACTCCAGAACCACCAGCTGTGCCCCACCCAACCCCCCCCCAAAAAAAATCTAAACCACAGGCTGGAGATGTAGCTCACAGGCAGAGAGCTGACCTAGCATGTACAAGGCCCTAGGTTGAATCCTCAGTATTACACATACCGTATAAACACACATACATGCACATATCAAGGATGCAAGGCATTAAACTAAATTTGAATTTCATATAAACAGCAAAACAAATTGTCTTCCTTTGGCTTCTAATGTTCATTCAAATGTTGGGGATGTACGTAAACTAAAAATCATTCATCATTTACCTGAAGTTCAGACTTAACTAAGTGTTACTGCTTGGCCTGGTGGTGCAGACCTGTAATCCCTGCACTCTAGGAGGCTCATAGGGGAGGATCACAGGTTCAGTCCCAGCCTGGCAACACCTAGTGACTTAGCCAGACCCTGTCTCAAAATATAAATAAATAAATAAATAAGTAGAGACTGGGAATATAGCTCAGTGTGAAAGCCTTGGGCTCAATCCCCAGAACTAGTAAATAAATAAAACACAAACTTAACTGACTGTTCTATACTGTTACATGGCACCTGTGCTTAGAAAGAGAATGAGAACTTCCACCATTGTTCTGTCCCTCTGTGTGAGAACAGACAGGACGGAAAATCTCCCGGGGAAAAATCTCCCAGTTATCTGCTGTCCTACAAGTTCATGATTTTAAGGCAGGAGACTGTAACTCAGTCCCTTTGAATAGACATCAAGACTGAATCTCCATCGTGTAAAGGCATGATGCTGGCTGCTAGAGAGGTGAAGAACTGTCCCTAACACAGGGTCCACTCACTAAAAGAGGACTTAATCCCCTGGGACAATGATCACAATAAAAGTAACAACGGCAATGGGTTGTATTCATTGGGAGTTCAGTGAGACACTGTTCTAAATACTGTACAAAAATCTCACAACTGTGCTGTGAAGTAGCTTTTATTATTAACTCCAGTTCACAGATAAGGAAACTGGGCCTGGTGAGTAAGGGAACCATACAATTTTTCACCCCAAATGAGAAGTGTTTTAAGGCGAAAGAGAGCCGCTGTCTGTAACAACACAGAATGAGAGGTGTAGAGTGAGCCTTTCCTGCGCCAGGGTTGGTGCATTCTGCTCACAGGTGATGTGCCTGCGTGTCACCAGGAGCAAGTGGCAGTGGAAGATTGGAACCCAGGCAGAAAGGCTCCAAACTTGGCTCCTTAACAAAGAACACATTCAGGGTTGGGGAACCTTTTTTCTGCCAGGGGCCATTTGGATATCTATGATGTCATTCCACATACAGAATTATGAACTTAAACATTAGCCTGCTATCTTGGTAGAGCATTTAACTTGTCCCAAACATGACAGTTGTTTTGGCTGGGCCAGACTAGACAGTACGGCCTGTGGGCAGGACATCCCCACATTCGAATGAACTTCCTCCCTTAGAAGCTCAGAGCCTTGAAGACGGGCCTCCTGTTTTGTTTTCTTCTGGCACCCAGTACCCAGGCATACAGTGGGTGCCCCCCATAATATCTGATGAACAAGTAAGTATGAGAAGGCTTTGGGGAGAGAGTAGAGTATGTGCACTACTGCCGAGAACCTGGGAGGGACCCCTTCCTCTCTTGATCTGCCCCGTTCCTGATGTTTGAGGTGGGGTGAAAGATGGCCTCACATGTGACTACATATTAAAATGTTGGGACATAAATGATGTGATGTCTAAGGCCAAGTGATGAGGGGTTGTCAGTCCTGGCCCACCTCTTCTACGTGAGTGCTCAGGTGCCACCTGCCTGCCCTCTCCAGTCTAGATCCTACAGATAGACAATGCCTGGGTGTCATCAGGCGATTGCCTTCTGCTGAGCCCTGGAGCATGCTGGGAACTCCACCCTCCCTGGGGAGCAGATCCTGTGAGAAATCTCAGCCAGTCCAGGCCTGCTGTCCTCTGGTCCCAGCCAGAGCCCCTTGCCTGATGACACCCTCTCCCAGCTTCCTCTATACCCTACAGCCAGCTGTCTCTGTCTCTGTCCATTAAATTCAAGCCTTGAACAATCTATTGCAAGCTTACACTCTCTTTAAACAGGAATCACAAAATCCTTAAAACAATAAACAAATTTCTCCTCCTTGCTTGAGGATCAGCTACTCGCCTTTTTTTAAAGAGAGCACATTTATAGAAGGAGAGAAATGACATCTGGCAGGAGTTCCCTTTCCTCTCTACAGAAAGATATCATTAAACCCAGTGAGGCTGCCTGGTGGCTACAGAATGAATAAGAATGGGCTCTCCCTGACATTTTTGCCCTACCCACAATTGAACTGCACATAATTGAACTAACTAGAGTGTAAACAGAGGTCGTATCTTCTAAGCTGGGCCCACTGACACAGGCCTGTGATCCCAGCACTCTGGGAGAACGAGGCAGTAGGATTATAAGTTTGAGCCAGTTGGGCAGCTTAGCAAGAAAGACCCTGTCATAAAATAAAAAATGAAGATGGGCTGGGAATGTGGCTCCGTGTGAAGGCTCTGTGCTTGATCTTCAGTGCCACAAGAAAGAGAGACTTTCTTGAATCCTAAAATCTGGCAGTGTTTTACATATGGGGATTCAGTAAATGTAACTGATGTAATTTTACTGCTACAGGTATATCTAAAATTAAATGTTCTGATTTCTGGCTTAAAGTGTTAGTGAAGACCAGAAAGAAGCCTACCAGGTAAATAAGCTTTAATCCTGAGAATGAGAAAAGAGGAGTTCTGAATCACTTTTTACATTACTCTTATCTTTTCAATACTTCCAACACCAGGGCTGTGTTAGCCACCTGTTGAGCCAAGTGGCATTGAATAGGGGAATAGGTCCCTGCAACTCATAGGCACCAAATGCTCAGCCGAGGTTGGCAACAGCAACCAAGCAGTTTCAATAAGATGATCTTCAGGTCCCTTCCAATCTGGAATCCCAGAATTCCAGTTGAGCAACAAGTTGGGAGACGGGGTGAACATGGCCAAGGTGCTTGGGGTAGGGTGAGTGGCCGGGAAGGGAAGCATACACATGGCTGTAGGAAGGGAAGGAGCACTGGGGGCAGAGATGCACTTGGTGGGCCACTCAAAGGCTCACTCTGACCTGGCTGAGCTGATGCCATCTGCCACATCCTATGTGGTCTGGTTGATGCCCAAGTGCCTGGCTGCAGCTTTTATTTCCAGTGTCAATGCATGTCTGAGGCCTGCCTTGTGCCTGGAAGTGCTCAAGACACAGGAAGATGACTGGAGTGTAAACTGAGGTCCTTCTCTTATAATTTGACTTAGACAGATGTAGCTCTTCCTGGCAGAATAGAGGAGAGGCAAATGATTGAAGGACAAAAAACACAATTAAATATTAATTGTGTACAGATTGCCCTAAAGACAACGTAACAGATAATCTCTCCTACTGGGGAACAGGCCAGAGGCAGTGACGAGGATGTGAGTCACGCAGAGCCTGGATCATTTCCCAGAAGGTCTGTCTGCTTCTAACACATCCTGACCAGATCTTTTAAATCCTGATGTCTTGCCATTTACCTCATGGAAATTTTATGGCCTCTGGTGGGCACACTTCAGGAGAGATTCTCCATCCACAACTTCTTCCAGACTGCTGTTCTTCAGACATGCTGCTTTCCTGGGGCATCTAGGGCATCTCTGACACCTTCCCTAACCCAAGAGAAGGGATCAGAGCCAGAGCTTCACCCTTTCCTTGTAAAAGCCACCTGTCCCTGGGCCACTGTGGATCAGATATGACCACTGACGTTTTCTGTTGCAGACAGCACAAAGTTCCATCTCTAAAGCTCCTAAAGAAAGGGTAAGGAGGGATGTTTACAAAATAAAAACTAGATTTCTGGTCAAGATGGCAGCTAAGTAACAGAGCCACCATCTTGTGTACTAATTTAAAAAGTTGGAATTATAATTAAAAACTGCTTGTCCAACTTAGCTAGAAGAGGAATGAGCACCCTGATAAATGAAAGCAGGTCATGGGAAGATCAGAAATCCCGAAGACACACCAGAAGTGGAGCAAAACAGCAGCCCAGGACAACTGCGAATGGTGGACAGCATCAGCATTCAGAGGAAAGCCTTCCCAGAGCATAGAACCTCTGACTGAGGTAAACACGGATCCAGGAGAAGTGGAAATTGATAGAAACAGGTAGCCTCAGCCTCCAAAAAACAAGTCTGTGGGTGCAGACTGCAAATGCGATGCGAGCTTCCCCTAGAAAAGTGCTCCCAAAGCAGCGCTCAGCAGCCACAATAAGCAGTGACGTAAACAGGAGCCATTAAAAAAAAAAAAAATCCCAAGACTGAACTGTTTAGAGTAAAAGAAAGCTCAGAAAAGTGCATTAGGGTTTCTGGGGTCACTCTTAAACAGTGCCTAGGAAGAAACTGGCACAAGAGATGGTTGCAGAGTGGAGAGGAGAGAAAAGCTGGGTATGGTGGGAGCATCTCCAAGGTTGGAGAGTCTCGCCCTCGGGGGAGGGAAGCCAGGACAGGTGGGAGTCCTTTGCTGAAGGGGCTGGAGATGATTGTGACATCTCCGAGGTCATAAGACTGTTAGGTCCTCTCTCACTGCCTACTCCAACCACAGAACTCAGAAGACATTTGGCTCCCCACACATACCCTCATATCTGTTCAAAGAAACCTCTCAGCTAGGCCTTTAAAGTGAAGTCCCTCAACAACAGAAACATGGAAAGAAGACAAGACAACAGGACACTCACAGAGATGCCTGAGACCCCAGAAACTAATGCCATGGGTCCTGACATAGTAGAACTCATAGGGAAGGAAGTCATAAAGCAAATAAGCAAAGAAATGTAAGCAATGATCATTGGGCTTAGAGAGGAACCTACTAAGCAAATAGTGGAACTAATGGATATAAACCTTACTGAGCACATAGAAGATACAAATAATAGGCTGAGGTTAATAAAGAAGCGCAAGATAAGAAGGAACATTTTGATAGAGAAGTGGAAATTCTGAAAAGAAATCTAGCTAAAACCCAGGATATGAAAAACACATTTGAAAGCAGAAGAAGTTGAGTTGAACATTGGGAAGACAAAATTTCAGACCTTGAAGACAATGCTGAAGAAACACATGTTATAATTAGGCACAACTCCAAAATTAGAAATGAGCAAAGTAGCTGGATACAACAGCTGATGGATGATTCAGAGAGAATCAATCTCAGAACTATAGGTGTGGGAGAAAGAGCAAAAGACAGTACCAAAGGTATGAAGAATTTATTCACTGAAATCCTGCAAAAAAATTCCCAAATCTAGAAAAAATTAATTTTCAAGTACAAGAAGCTTATAGAACACCAAATAACCTCAACCAACAATGATACTCATCACAGCATCTCATAATCAAAACTTCAGAAATACAGCGTAAAGAGAGAATATTAAAAGCAGCAAAACAACAACAACAAAAAAGCAGACATTATTCTACCAAGGCAAACCCTTTTGAATTACGACAGATTTCTCAGTGCAAACTTTAAAGGCCAGGAGAGCCTGGAGCAAAATATTTCAAGCTTTAAAAGGCAGCAAGTGTCAAGCCAGGTTTTTATATCCAGTAGAATTATCCCTGATCCCTGAAAATTGAAGGAGGAGTAAAGATTTTTCATGATCAAGAATCCCTAAAGAAATTTGCACCCACTAGTCCAGCATTACAGAGAATACTTGAATCTTTGAGAGAGACAAAGAGACAGAGAACATGGAGGAAAGGAAACATCAGAGAAAGTATAACTAAAAAAATAGACATCAATCATTTGATTGGTAAATCATTGAAATAGTATCAGCTTTCTCAAAAAATCTGTGAAAGTTCCCCCCGTAATTATTATTTTTATTAGTGTTTTGGTTTGGAAAACATAATAATTATATTCAACATGAGGAATTGGTGTAAAATAATCTGTGAGCCTTTTTGATGTATATGCTGTGTGTAGATATTTAGCTGGGGGTGGAGTGGCAGAAGGCAGTGGTTTTGATTTGGGATATTATTATTTCATGAAACAGTTAAGTTTTGGTAAATAAGTGCTTCTTGGGGTCTTTTCCCTGAAGGTTTCATTGAGTGGTAAAGATAAAAGATCACTTAGTTTTACTCCATTGCTAAGACTTCAGTTGGCTCTTAGTTCAACCTGTGATTCTTGAATTTTATGTTTTACTTTCAGGCTCTGTAAGGCCCTGGGTTCGATTCCCCAGCACCTCATAAACTGGGCATGGGGTGCACACCTGTAATCCCAGCACTCAGGGGCTGAAGCAGGAGGACTGCCGTGAGTTCAAGGCCAGCCTGGGTTACATAATGAGTTCAAGATCAGCCTGTACTACAGAGTGAGACCCTGTCTCAAAAAAGAGAGAGAGAGAGAGAAGTTAGGAAAGAAAGAGAGAAGGTAAAAACATAAGAGACTTGATTGGTATATAACTCTAGAAATAAGGGGTCAAGTAGAATTCTCTTTACTGGCTCTCTGCATCCTTTATGTATTATTTATAACCACTTCCTCCTCTAAGGAGGTGCTCACAGATTGAACAGTAATTCAGCTTGACACAAAGAAGGGAAATCTTAGTCATCTTCAGACTCCTTTCGTCCCTCTTTCTAGTTTCTCTTTGACTCTCGGGCTTTGCCACAATTGAGCTGGGTCGCCTTGGATGGGTCCCCGAACATCCTGGGATCTGAGTTTCCTGGCGCCAAGGCAAGCAGGTTCAACAAGAGGATATTAAGGTCCATTCGGAGTCTTAACTTTTTGTGCCATCTTCATCTGCAAGCCTTCATCATGAACATATTTGTGGAATGTCACTTCTGAAGACGCAGGCTCACTGCGATCAGGGGGCGGTGGCGTGAGCAAGGCAAAGAGCCAGCAGGGCTGGGTGAGTCAGTGTCTGGCTTCTGAGTGAATTCCGGGCCTATGAAGAAACACCACAGAGAGGGATACTAAGTGATTTCTTGAGCTACAACACTTGAGGACAAAAGCTTCAGTAGCACTGTCTTGGGCTATTTCAACAAGCTACTGGTTGCTACTAACTTTTGCCTGGTTTTATATGAATAATTATAGATTATCTGCAAAAAATACAGGTGAGGTCTTTGCAGGTGTGTCAGAGACCAGAGAATGAGGCAGGGACAGAGGAAGTGTCAGTCTCCAGAGTACCCTATGCTTTAATCCTCAGCTGCCTTCCCTGGGCTGCGAATGGAATATCCCGACATGAGCCACAGGTTTATGTCCTCAGAGCTAGAAAGTGCAGCAGAACTTGGAGTCACCTTTTCCGTGACTTTTTTTTTTTAACTTTACATATCACATCCCTTCCCCTTCTCACCCTTTCAGCTCCGCCCCCCACATCCACTTTCCCTCTCCACAGTCTCCCTCCTTCCTTTCTTCCATCTCTTGTTTATGGTTTGGGTTTCTCATATTAGAGAAACCATATGATATTTAACCTTCCGTGTCTGATTCAATTTGCTAAGCATAATGGTATCAAGGTGCGCCCATTTTCAGATGAACAACTTGAATTTGTGGTGACATTCTTTTTGAGGTCAAGAAAGGCCCTAAGGAAGGCCGCTGTGGCTGGGTTGAAGGACAGGAGACAAGCATGTCCTTGGGCCACTACCGTCTGGAGGTCACGGTCGTGAGGGGTGGCCCTCAGAGAACTGTGAGGCCCTGGGCGTGACTACAGCAAGTGGTTCCAGGGATCGTGAAGAACACGGTCTTCCTGCTTAGGTCACCGGCCATGAGGTCGGCATTTTCAGAAGCTCACTGCAGCCAAGAAGGGGCTGAGGAGGCCCCCAAATTCCAGCAGCCTTGCTGTTCGGGCTCCTTCCTGACCCCTTCGAGTTTGATGCACCCGTGAGCTCCTCCTACGTTTTGTTAACAAATGAAAGAGAACCTCAGTGTTATCTCAAAAGTATTAAAGTTTGCATTTTCATAAGCCCCTGAGAGACACTTCTGCCTAATAGAGTGGAACCCGGAGGCTGGCTTCCGGGCAGGCCTGTCAGCCTCCATGTGGACCACTGGGAAGGGTCACATGACACATCTGCGTAGCTTTGTTCGAATCATGGACGATAAAGACGCATCAGGTCTAACAGAGGAGGAGGAGAAGACTTGATTTTTGTTCCTCGTCTGTAGTTTCTATTCTCCAAAGAACTTGCAGTGCTTGTGCAACAGTAACCTTACAGACGTGTTAAATAAAACACACAACCCGCCCTGCCGGTATTTGGAAGAGCTCAACGTGCTTGTGAAAAAGTGAGAAGCCTGAAAGGGGTTACATACCTCAGGGAAGTGCGGTTGTTTTCAGCAGGAAGAAGGGCCACTAACAACAGGAAGTGCAGGGAGGCCTCGGTATCGAGGCTTCCAGGCAAAGCGGTTCTGGGAACAATGGCTGCCGGTGGCTGGGGACACTGGGCAGGAAACGGAGGAGGCCAGCGGGGCAGCGCCCACCGCCAGGAGCTGATAAGCCTACCTGGCTGTTCCTTAGGCGCTTAGCCTGCCAAGATGCAGGATTTTTTTGTTCTGAATACTTCCCATCTCCCATCCGTAAAACTGACGTTAGAAAAACACAGCAATGAGAAGACTCCATAGAGCTGTGGATCTGGGACCACGTGGAAGCTGTACTGCCGGGAAAGCGGAGGGTGCTGTAAGAGAACATGGCCTGGGGCAGGGCCTTCAGGGGAACCGAGCTGCAGTTACAGCTAGGTCTCCTTAAAATAAAAACAGCCTTGGGGTGAGGGCCAGGCCAGCCATTCCAGAAGAGATACAAACCTGGCACTACACTTTAACAGAAACTTTCTTTCCTGTGGGTGGCATTGAGTGGGGACTTGGGAAGCATATAAATGAGAAACAAAAACAAAACTAACAAACAAAAGATAGCCCTAACGTTTTACCCTGGATGACCTTGATGTAAATTAGACCAGGAGGAGCGAGGACCGGCATCTATGAGGGTAGAAAGCAAGCAGGCCTTAATTTCTGGCCCAGCTTCTACTCTCCCCCCGCCCCCCGCCCCCGTGCCTCCCCCGGAAGTTGCCGGACACCAGGATGTGAGAGCAGTGGCCTCTAGCAGGCATGTGGGTCCAGAGCTGGGGTTTGCTCAGAGCGCGGTGATCTGCTCAGGACGCCGAGGACACCTCCGTTGCTGTAACCTCCGTGGACCCAGCAGGGCAGCCCGTTCCCAGGGCAATTCAGACTGGGAGGAGGGTGTCTCTCCTCAGAGGTCTAGAGTAGAGCCAGCACTCAGTCTCTCTCTCTCTCTCTCTCTCTCTCTCTCTCTCTCTCTCTCTCTCTCTGTCTGTCTCTCTCTCTCTCCTTCCCCAAGGTCCCACTCACTTGCCAGGTGGAGTCCAAACTTGCAGAATTGCAGAACTGAGACTCGTCTTGCCTCTGTCTCCCAGCTCAGGCTTCTTGACTCTTTGTCTAAGTTCTTCTCCGACATCAAATTGATCTTAGACGTGGAATCACTCTGCCCTGGTCTCCCCCCACCCTGCTCTGCGTCTTGCTTTCCCTAGTGTGGAGATGATACTTACAAAAAGGAACTAGGAAGGACGTGACGGGGCTGGAGGAATGGCTCAGCAGCTAAAGCACTTGCCCAGCAAGTGCTTAGTACCCAAGTTCAATTCCCCAGCACCACATAAACCAGGTGTGGTGTTGCATGCCTGTAATCCCAGCACTCGGGAGGCTGAGACTGGAGAATTGAGTCCAAGGTCAGCCTGGGCTCCATAGTGAGTTCAGGACCAGCCTGGGCTATAGAGCAAGACGTTGTCTCAAAAAAGGGGTGGGGGGGCATGAACTACAGACTTGGTCAGACTTGTCACTGCACCCCAGCTCCGCCACAGGCCATTCAGCCAAGAGCACACCATGTAGCCATACTGAATCTCAGCTTCTCACCTAGAGAATAAGAATAAAAATAGTGATGTCTTGGTGTTGTAAGAATTCAGAAAAATAAGAATACTGGTGGTTAAGGTTGGGACTGCGCAAGTGTTTGACCAGGTCCACCCGGGACCACCCTCAAGGTGTGCAGGTGGGACATAACCCAGGGGAAGAAGCACGCGGTCCTCGCCCTTCAGTGTTAGGGTAGCATGGACTTCCAGGACAGGTGTATCTTTGCCCTTTACCTCTCACTGGCCGGCTCGGTGTGTGGCCCTTCTCCCCGGGGATGTCTGGCCATCCTTTGTGGCCACAGCAGGGCCTCTGTCCAGCAGTGTCCCAAGGGGCAGGTGGTAAGAAAAGCGGAAAGATGTTAAGGAGATCAAACCGACTGTGACACTTAGATGTAGTTGAAGGATTTGTGTTGCCCACCACTCGGGCCTCAGGGCACCCTGGGGCTTGACTGGATTTCTCCCCGGCTCCTCAGGAGCTCCTCGGAGTGAGGGATGTGGGCCCTACAAATCACGAGAACAAATCTTTAAGGAGACAGAAGGAAGAATGGTTCCCCCAAAAGTCCTGGCAACCTCTTTCTGGCGGTGGGGCAGGAATCCTCTGTGCGTGCTTTCTGTGTACAAGGTGACTGGGGCCAGACCTGAACTAGGCCAGGCTCCGGGCTTTCTTGGGAGTTTGTTTTCTGTGTTGTGAGATCCATCACATCTCACCATTTTTCTGTAGCAGCCCCACCCTTCCTCCCAGCCGCAGACAGCTGCAGTCCTGCCCCCACACACCGGGATTCCCCAAGGCGCACCAACCCACTGATGACGTGTGGTCCCAGAGTCCTCCATCACCCTCGTCCAGGTCAGAGGCAAAAAAGTGCTTTCCTCACCTGCAGAAATTCCAGGCAACAGCTGCAGAAGAGGGAAGCTGCCTACCTTTCCTCTCATGCCTGGCTTATCTGACAAGTCCTCTCCCCCCCAGGCGCACCTTGCTGCCCCTTCCTTGGTTTGTTTTCAGAGCTATATGTTTGCTGCAAGTCAAAGGCCTGTTTCCTTAAAGGAAGTACTCTGGGGTTGAGGAGGCCAGTAGGTAGGTGTCTGGATACAGGAGTGCTTCGCTATCACGACAGTTGATTGAGGAAGACTTACCTAGCCCGTGAGACCAAGCTGGGGTGCATCTTCTTAGGTCATCATGTAAAATCCCCGGTGTATCTGAACAGCCCTCTTCCCGCAGACTGGTCTAGTCAGCATTCCTGGAATTCACCACATTGTTTCTGGTTTCTCCATTTTTGCCTAGATCCTTCTCTGTTCCCTGCACCGACCAGAGGGAGAGGGGGGGTATCTGCTGGGTGCTGGGCGCCTGACCAGGCATTCTGCATGCGTTGTCATGTGCCAGTGCCAGAGCTCTTCAGCGCTACCTTGGGCTGGCTGCCCTGCCAACATGGTGAGCCCCAGGAGAGGGTCCTGCGTCCTCTCTCCCATACTCTCGTGCATACAGTCGGTGCGTATCAATCGCACAACTCCATCTTGTTCAGCACCTAAAGCTCCACCTGACCCCCCTCTCCGCTCTCAGCCTTGCGTGGAACCTTTTGAAAAGAACTTTCTTTCATACTGGCCATGTTACTTAATTTCCCTGAGCTTCAGGTTCTGTTTATCTAGCTGGGACAAACAGCTCCCTCTCAAGGTGGTGCAGAGTATTGCACTGGGTGCAGCCAATGGAAAAACTATGCCTGGCTCACACACACCACCCCCCGTGTGTCCCCCATCTTAGTCTCTGGAGGGAGAAGATTGCATCCACCACATAGTGCGGGTCCCAACTCTGGCATTTACAAACTCTGTTAGTGGGCAGCTTACCTAGTCACTGTGAGTACCAGCTTTCACTTTTTGAAAGTGAAGACCATTTTACCTGTTTCAGGGGATGGCTGTGGTGTTGAGTGGAGAATGCTACAAAACACACTGCCAACAGGCCAGCGAGAGCAGCACCCGACACACAGGAAGGGCTTTCTCCTCTGAAGGACCTCGTTATCACTGGAGCACTGAAAACCCCCGGAGAAAAGGGCCTGTCAGCAAAACACCGAGTACTTGTATTTTCCAGACTATTTTAGACAGACAGATGCAGCGCTGGCCCAAGGGGAGCCCAAGTTAGCACTGGAGATGGCTGTAGAAACAGGTGACACTCTGTGCCTGTGCTGGACACAGAGGAGGCTCAGAGCAGACTTTTTTAATTTCTGAAAATCTTTTGGGAAAGATAGTATATTCATACAGTTTAGAAGTACAGAGGATAATGCAGTGAAATGTCTGCTTCTTGCTCGTAGTCCTAGCCTTCTTTTCTTTTTACTGTAAACAGCCGAATTTAGTCTTTTTTTTTTTTAATGTAACCCAGGCTCTTCTCAAACTTCTGTCAGTCCTCCGCCTCTGCCTCCCAAGTGCTAGGATTACAGGCATGTGCTGCCTCCCAGTTTATGTGATAATGGGGATCCAAACCCAGGGCCTTGCACTTGGTAGGCAAACGCTCCAACCGCCAAGCCACGCACCAGCCCTGTTACTTTCTTTTACATCCTCCTGCAGGTATTGAGTGACTGCACAAGCAAAGGTGCATGTCTCTTCTTTTTCTTTTCTAGTTTGTTACTTTTGCAGTACTGGGGACAGAACCCACGGGGTGCTAAGCTACATTCTCATTTCTTTTTACTTCATTTTGAGACAGAGTCTTACCAGGTTTCCCAGGCTGGCCTTGAACTTGCCGGCCAACCCCCTCTGGCCTCCTGTGTCGCTGTGATTACAGGCTTACACCACCATCCCCAACGCTATCTGTTCTTTTTTCTTTAAAAAAAAAAAAATTGCCAGCACGCCAGTATGTTGGTCTGCAAACAATATATCTTGTTCTTTTTGCGTATCAGTGTATTTTGGAGCCCACAGTATGTCAGTACATTAAGGGCTGCTCGCTCCTTTAGTGACCATATCGTATTCCACTGTGTGAGCGTGCCATCATTCGTTACGTATTGTTCATTGTATGGGGCTTTTGTACTGTTATTATTCCAAAGCCAGATACAATGGATAACTTTGTACTTATGTTATTTGTGAAGTATGTAAGAGTATCTTAGGGTAAATTCTCCCAAAAGGAACTGCTGAGTCACAGAGTACATGTATGTCATTTTAATAGATGTTGTCACATTGCCCTCCAGAGGGATCCCAGTCTTCCCTGCCACTAGCAGTACATGAGATTCCTGGATTCCCCATAGGCTTACCAGCTTAGTACGTTACCAAGCTTTTGTTTCTCTGCCAGCCTGTGAAGTAAAACATGACGTATCAATGCAGTTTCAATTCTTAACTGAATTTACATGACTCTAACCTCAACCAGAGAAGGCAGCAGAGAGATGAGCCCTTGGAGGAAGGAGAGAGCCTGGCTTTGCCTTGGGCAGGATTTACATGGAAGTTGAGAGACAAGGGGAAGGAGTTTCCTGGTGGAGACGAGGCTGGGCAGCTTCCTGCAAAGCCGGGAAGGATGTGGGTGTACAGCATGGGCAACAGGCGGTGGGCTGTTAGGCAGGCCTGGGTGGGGGGAGCGGGAGGGGGAGCACGGGGTAGAGAGTGATGACGTCACTCCAGGCTGTGGGAAACACACAGGCTTCACCGACAGGTCGGGCTCTGTCTTGTGGGCAGTGGGGAACCATGGGAGGTGTTGAGACAGGAGGATAGCATGGGCAAATCTCTGTTTTCTAGAGATAAAATATAGTCCCTGTCTGTAGGCGCTGAAGAGGAAACAGAACAGGAAATGAACTTGAAAGTGAAATAATAATGAAACAATTGCTCTGAGCCCTGTAAGGAAAATGAAAGGAATATAGATATGCCTCACTCCTTTCCCCTGTGCTTCTCCAGGAACAGGCTCTACTGAGCTCTTTCTAGCACTAAATGTGCATGACCTCCAGCTGGCAGGGCCCAAAGCCTTCAGAGGTGGGTTGAGATGGAGCAGGACTTAGTATACCAAGAGATTCATACTTTCTGATCTGTAAAAGTAACAATTTAATGATCATGACTTACATTGTTGTATTTGTGTATATGAATAAGGAAGAGCCAAAGGACATAGATAGTATGCAGCAAAGGTGGGCCTTCTCCCTGATAACAAAAGCACAAGTTGGATCTCGTTAAAATTTAAAACATGTGTGCTGTGAAGAGCACCATAAATATGTACAAGTTGGCAGCGGTTAGAGCACTTGCCTTGTAAGGGATAGGCTCGTAGTTCAATCCCCAGCACCACATAAACCACACATGGCACACACCAGCAATCCCAGCACTCAGGAGGCTGAGGCAGGAGGATTGCTGTGAGTTCAAGGCTAGCCTGAGTCAAATAATGAGTTCAGGACTGGCTTGAACTGACCCTGTCTCAAGAAAAAAAGTATTTGTCAAATTAAAAATTAAAGCTTCTAAAGAGTGAAAGGACAACTCACAGAATATTTGCCAATCATATATCCAGTAAGAGTCTAGTATCCAGAATATATAAAGAACTCTTATAACTCAACAAAAATGGCAAGCAACTGAATAGACATTCTCCAAGGAAAAGAATACAAATGTCCCATAAGCCCGCCAGAAAACGTTCAGTATCATTAGCTATTAGGGACATGAAAATCAAAGCCACCGTAAAATGCCACTTTACACCCACTGGGGTGACAATAAGGTGAGTGTTGGCAAGTTAGTAGAGACATCGAAACACTCTTATTTGGCAGTGGGAGTATAAAATGGAGCAGATGCTTTGGAAAACAGCTTGGCACTTCCTTGGAAGTGGAAGAGTTACCACATGACCTGCCGTACCACCCTGGTCGTATAGCCAAGAAAGCTGAAAATGTGCCTGCACCAGAACTTGTGCGCAGAGGTCTGTAGCAGCGTCATTCGTTTTAGGCCACAGTGGAAGCAACTCCAACTTGCTTCAGTTAAGACACGGAGAAACAAAGTGGGGAATTGATCCAGCCTGTTATTCAGCCATAGGAGTGATGACATTCTGACATGTGTCACGAGAGTGGACCTTGAGAATGTTATGCTAAGAGAAGGAAGCCAGGTCACCAAGATGCCATTTATATGAAATGTCTAGAGCAGGCACATACGTAGAAACAATGCTGGTGAGGGGCTGCAGAGACGGGGAGTGGACAGTAGCTGAGAATGGGTATTGGGTTTTTTTTTTTCTTTTGAGGTGATGAAAATATTCTGCCATGAGATAATCTGATAATTGCTTAGCTTGTAAATATACGAAAAACCACATCATTGCATACTTTAGAACAGGAACTCTATAATATTTGAACCATATCACAATTAAAAAATTTTTTTTGGAGACCTGATTTTGCTCTATAGTCCCGGCTGGTCCTGAGCTCACTTACCTAGCCCATACTGGCCTCAGACTCACAGCAGTCCTCCTGCTTCTGCTTCCCGAGTGCTGGGATCACAGGCATGTGCCACCACACTCAGCTTACATTGTGCTGGGGAATCAAACCCAGGGAACCACTGTGCTAGTTTGCAGACCCGCTTATCAGTTCTTGTAACTGCAGAGTCATATTCCCTTGTATCCTGTGCACCACTAGACTTTGCTTTGAAGGGCAGGAATGGAGGGCCCAGAGAAAGGAGGAAATCTGAGCAATGGAACATCCGACCAAGCCAGGTCTAGTGGCACAGGCCTGTAATCACAGCACTCTGGGAGGCTAAGGCAGGAGAATCACAAATTCAAGGCCAGCCTGGCAAATCAGAGATTTAGTGAGACCCTAGCTCAAAAGCAAAACTAAAACATAGGCTGAAGATGTAGCTCAGCGTGAAGGCCCGGAATTCCCCTCCAGCACTGCAAAAATTAGTAAATAAATGAATCAAAATAAAACCCAGAATGGAAACAAGGGAAGTGTGACTATTTCTCTAAAACACAGTGTATTTCAATGCAGTACCAAAGGTTGTGGCCGCATGACCACAGGGTCAGGTCCCAGCCACGAAGGGGAGCGTGGCAGCACCCACAGGTAGTGTGATGACTTGGTGAGGGGTAGGGGCTCAAAAAATGACTCCACCACTGGCTTTTTCTGTACTAAGCCATAAAGAGGTAAGGAATGGAGGAGAATGATCCACTCTGTTAATAAGCACAGATCTCATGCCAGGTGAGACAAAGACAGCATGCCTCATGAACTAGAAAGCCCAAGTGCAAGGTGAGTGGTTCCTTCCCATCAGAAACCACCTCAAGATCGATGGGCGCTTAGATTAAAATTTAACTTTGGATTACTGGTCCTGGAAAAGACAAAACCAGAAAGGGGAGAGAGTTAAAGAACCATCAGCAGAAGAATTTGAAGAGATTATAATATTATACCATAGCTGGCAACTGTAGAAGGAGACTTAAAGTTCTTGCACCCAGGAGAAGTCACACACGGCTAGAGCACTGTGACTCCAACCTCCAATGTTAATGCCTACATTGACAATAGAAGCTTTCTTTCCATCTGTCACTACTTAGCTATTTTGTATCAAATGTCTGTCCTGTCAGGAATCCTCGGTTGTCCAGATTGGGCTGGACCTTGTGAGTGATAGTCTAAAACATCCTGACTTTGAGCCTAACCTTTAGTGGCCTCAGCACCTCGCTCCCCTGTGCCAGGCTTGCCGAATCCCTGTGGCCTGGGAAGGTGTTACTCGTGCGTAGCCTGCACACTCTATCCACTTTCCCACTGAATTGGAATTTCGTGTCAACAAGATCCCACATGTGATTTTGGTGCACACCAAATTTGAGATGCTGTGGTATAAGACAGCTTTTCTACAACTCTGAAGGGCCTCAGCGTCACCTGACGGGTGCTGTGGCTGGAAACGGCATCCGCAGCCCGAGCACTGCTGCCCTAGATGACTGCACAGAGGGGATGCTGGTGGGGAATCCCCACACCGTCCACTTCTCCCGGGATGAGAACCAGGGAAGCTGGCGCTCCGCAGGCACTGAGACTGTGGCCTCTTCCCTTAGGCTGTTTTAATATTGCCACCTGCTCAAACAGAGCTGTGGACAGGAGGTTCTAGGGCCTCTGTACCAAAGCCAGAATAAATGGAATGTGTTTCCCCACCTTTAAAACAAACAGAGCCTGACGGACTGCTGTAGAGGGCTGTGACACAGGAGGTCCCCAGCCGGGAATAGGCTGGAACGGCGATGACCTCATAATGCCCATTTTTGGAGGTTTTGTTTTTATTTACTTATTTGTTAGTTTTTCCCTTTTTATGATACAGGATCTCACCAGGCAGTCCAGACTGAGAGCCTGATCTCAAAAACCTGCTGCCTTAGCCTGCCAGCACCGGGTTTATAGGCATGCACCCCATACACCACTCTGGGGTTTTCTTCCTTCCTTCCTTCCTTCCTTCCTTCCTTCCTTTTTTTTTTTTTTTTTTTTTTTTTTGAGACAGGGTCTTGCTCTGTAGTGCAAGCTGGTCTTAAACTCAATGTGTAGTCCAGTCTGGCCTCAAACTCGGAGCAGTCCTGCTCCCTCAGTCTCCTGGGTGCTGTGATTTAAAGATGTGCACCACCATGCTTGGGCAATTTTTATGTGATGTTGGAAAGTCAAACCCAGGGCCTTACACATGCTAGGTGACCACTTTAACCACTGAGCAACACCCCCAGTCCTAGAGTGTTTTTCATAAAGATCTCTTAAGCCCAAGACTTTTTTTTTTTCCTTTTCGTAGCGCTAGAAATTGAATCCAGGGCCTTGTGCATGGAGTTGGGGGGGTGAAGAGGGGGGAGTGCCTTACCGCTGAGCTCCATACTGAGCCCTTTTTATATTTTATTTTGAGATAGCATCTACTGAACTGCCCAGACTGATCTTGAAATTGTGATCCTCCCCTCCCGGCTGGTACTGTGTGGGTACCACCATTCCCAGTGGGTCCAGGGTGGTTGTCTTCGGATCTTCCTTGTGACTGCTCGCAGATCATTCATTCATTTGTTTGCTTTGTGGTTATGAGGATCGAACCCAAGGCCTTCACAGTGACCTACACCCCTGGCCCATTTTTATTTTTAAGCTTTGAGACCAGGTTTTGCTAAGTGATCAGATTGCCCAAGCAATTTGTGACCCTCCTGCCATAGCTTCTCAGAGCGCTGAAATTATAGGCCTGGCCCTGGGCCTGGTAGAATTTTTAAATCGTGTTTGTATTGGATATCATAACAGCCATACACCTCTCTGTGCAGTCCAGCAGTACAGAGCCCCCTAGACTCGTGCGGCTGCCAGGCATCCGACTCATAGGTCACCCACTGTTGGTCCAGCTGTGCTTGTGCTACAAACCACACCTAAATGTGCAAAAAAGAGACTACATGGAACTGAAATTACTTGCAAATAGAAACATTGACCAAGGCAGGACACAGCATCCCTTCGAAAGACCTTTGATGAGTTTTGATTGGTATGAGTCCATTGGATGAGAGGATGGATTTTTCTCTTACAAAAAAAAAAAATACAAATAAGAAATCCACATCCTATATTAGCTACAGATAGAGCATTGGAATGCTGTGGAATGCTTTTCACACGCTAGCATCTGTGCAAAATGTTTACAAATATTGTTCCGGTCTCAGCTGTGAGGTTACTACCACTACTGTGTTTACACTGCAGATGTGGAAACCAAGAGAAGCAGTCATCATGTATTTTCCCACGGTTAGAAAGGCAGCTTGGCGTCACACCAGTACTATCAACCATAGTTGAAAAATCTGTTTGGTATGGAGAGGGAGTAGAGTGTTATTGTACACAGCGTGGATTTTAAGGGGGAAGGAGGTGTGTTTAGGCTCCAGAATTCTTTCTGTGTCTGTTCATTAATTTGTGTGAGAACAGCCTGCACACTCTTACCAACAGCCTTGTTTTTATAGGGCAGGTCCAATCTTCCGATGAGAGAGAGGCGGGCTGTGGACCCCGCCCACTCCTGTGCCCTGCTGCCTCCCTGTATTCATACATAGGAAGGAATTCCAGCTCTGTGGTTTCTGACCTCAGTATTTCCAATCCCAAATCCACTCCCTGCCCTCTTTGCACCTGGGTTTACCGAGACGATTCTCCCTAGCTCAGTCATGGAGAAAATGATAGGCAGGACAGATGTGTCCTGGAGGGGAAGGCCTCTGGGCCTGTGCAGCCATGGAGGGACAGGCAGAACACTCCAAGAACAACAAATTTATTAAACTCGTAAAATGACAGTTTTTGAAGGTGACAAGGGAAGAAGGTACTAGAAAGTGTTGTGGCACAGAATTCCGGTGGAATGTTGCATCTGCAAACCTGATATCCACCCACAAAAAGGGGCTCAGATCTGGTCTGGAACTGTGTGTGGGTGGGAGTGTGTACAGGCAGTGACGAATTGCTATTGGCCTGATGTAAGGAAATAATGGATTGGCTATGTGTGGGGCATGAGCACAGGGCTAACCCAAGCCTTAGCTCATGGGGACACCGGGCCACTTCTAGGTTTCCCAAGGACTACTGAAGCCTTCCAACTGAGATTTACTAATCATTAACTACTCTCATGGCGGGACCTCACATGGACCTGTCCAGGAACTCAAGTGGCAAGTGAATTGCTGCCCTCTGCATATATCCAAAGTGCCTGTGTCTGCCATCCTGGGCCACTCAGCTGGCTGATCCCCTCAAGGTCAGGTCCAAGGAGAAAACAGCACAAGTAAACACCTCTCCAGGGTTCTGAAAAACCTCTGGGGTGGCAGGAATTCAAGAAGCCATGTGGGTCCTTTTTATATGGTTCCATATATCAATGACTAGTTTTGACCTATTGGGGACAGGATAAGATGGAGGGGGGTCACCTTTAAAAAGCCATTTTAACACTTTAAACTTTGAATTACCTTCAATATTCTAGAAGCTGTTCTCTTGGGCTTTTCCTCTTTGCAAAAAAAAAAATTACACAATTGAACTCACAATGTATATTCAATTTTATGGGTTTTTTGCAGTGCTCTGTGTAAAACTGAGGGCTTTTGCACTGAGCTACACCCCCAGCCCATTTTTTTGGTTTTGATTTTGAGACAAGGTCTCACTAAGTCACTAAGTTGTTCAGGCTGGCTCGAATTTGCGACCTTTCTGCCTTGGCCTCGCCAAGAGGGGGGACCATAAGCCTGTGTTACATACCCAGATTTATGTCTTGTTTTTCTTTTGCCTACTTGTATCGTAAACATTTTTCTATGAGTAGTAATTATTTTCATAAGTAATCATGAGTTGAGATAAATTTGCCCGTGGTTGGTTCCTTCATGAGTATGGTACCCCAGCAGGCCTTCGGTTCTAGCAAATGTCAGATACCCACAGATAACTCTGCTTGTTAAAACACAGCTTGCTGGGCCTCACCCCCAGAATTTCTGAGTCAGTAAGTTTGGGGTGGGGCCTGAGACTTTGCGTGTCCAACAAGTTCCCAGGAGCTGCCCATGCTCGTGGTGATCAGGAGACCCCACTGCCTGGAGAAGCAGCTGAAGGAGGAGGCCGAGTTGTGGGATTTTCGAGGCCACTGCTGGTCTCAAAAAAGTCTAAGGCCTTATGTAGTTTAAAATTCTTTAAAAAAAAAAAAAAAAACTCTTAAACCACCTGGATGTTTAAAAGTTTATCAGGCCAGTCATTCTAGCACTCTGGGAGGCTGAGAGCTTGACCCCAGCCTGGGCAACTTTGAGACTTGTGAGACTCTGTCTCAAAATTGAAGATTAAAAAATGGGCTGGGGTTGTAGCTCAGTGCAAAGGTCATGACCTCAATGCTCAGTACCAAAAATTAAAAAGTCTGATTTTTTTTAAGATACAAAAGGAACATTACCCACCCACTTACCTCCTGTCAGTCCCACCCTTACTTCTTTGGAGTTACTGGGCTTTTTTCTTCTTGGCCGTGGGGATGGAGCCCAAAGCCCTCCCACTGAGCTGTATCATCAGCCTTTATTTGTGATTTTGAGGCAGAGTTTCACTACACAGGTTGCCCAGGTTGAGCGTGAACTTGTCCTCCTGCCTCCACCTCCGGGAATGCTGGGATTGACAGGCCTGCACCACGAGGTCTGCGTTTGCCTGGATTTTTAAAGGGATGACTTTAAAGGGCAGCCGTCTTTACATCTAATACCACGTTGTTCTTTCTTTCCTTTACATAGTTCCATATGTATTGAAGAGCTGTGCGGAGTTTATAGAAACTCACGGCATCGTGGATGGAATCTACCGGCTTTCAGGGGTCACCTCAAACATACAGCGGCTAAGGTAAGCGGCAAGGTCATCCACGAGGGAATTCTCCCATAGCGTCGCGCTCGGCCACCCTGCGTGAGAAGCACCGAACCCCAAGGGCTGAGGGAGGTGGCAGCCGAGATCCCGAGGGCCCCTTTCAGATAGATGCCTGGCTGTTGGGAACCTAATGAGGAAGCTGCAGGGTGGTGACTCTTTCCAGCACAGGCCCCCGAGGGCTTTTAATCTGCTCATATTGTGCCAGGTTTACCCTCCTTGGGTAGATCTGATTTAACACAAGTAATCCAAGTTCCAAATTAGGAAAAGGTTCGTCGTCACGTGCTTCCCCCTGCAATCTCAGTTACGTGAGACTGGTTACTTCCTGTTCAGAGTTGGAAAGGTGCTGTGAGTTTTCCTGTGCGTGCGTGCCTGCGTGCCTGCGTGCGTGTATCTCTGTGGTCCAATCCAGTCCTGAACTCATTATGGAGCCCAGGCTGGCTGCAGACAGCAGTTTTCATGCCTCAACCTCTTAAGTACCAGGATTACTAGCGTGCACCACTACACCCGTTCACGTGGTACTGGGGAATCAAACCCAGGGCCTGCGCTTGGTAGGCAAGTGCATTAATAACTCGCTGTGCTCCCAGCCCCCACACTTGATATTTCATCTGGCTGGAGAGTCAGAAGTTTTCATGGTCGATCATTTATCTAATTGGTTCTGGCATTTAAAATTAAATTAGTGGTGAGTGAATTATTTCCAATTCTGTGGACTTACCCTAAGGATCTGAGGGAAATTTCTATCACGTTAAATTAAGACAGCAAAAATCATCACACAAGGGGCTGGAGGAATGGCTCGGCAGTTAAAGCGCTTGAGCAAGCGCTAAGCCAAGCGCCCGAGTTCGATTCCCCAGCACCACATAAGCTGTGGGCGTGGTGCCGCACACCTGTAATCCCAGCACTTGGGAAGCTGAGACAGGAGGGTTGCCGTGAGTCCAAGGTCAGCCTGGGCTCTGAAGTGAATTCAGGACCAGCCTGGACCACAGAGCGAGACCCTGTCTCAGGAAAAAAAAAAAACCATCACACAAAACAGATATGTAGGGGCTGGAGGAATGACTCAGCAGTTAAAGTACTTGCCCAGAAAGCCCTAAGTCAAGCCCTAAAGACCCGAGTTCAACTAACCAGCACCACATAAACCAGGCACGGTGACGCAAGCGTGTAATCCCAGCACTCGGGAGGTTGAGGCAGGAGGATTGCCCTGAGTCCAAGGCCAGCCTGGGCTCCATAGTGCGTTCAGGACCAGCCTGGGTCACAGAGCAAGACCCTGTCTCAAAAACAAAAAACAAAAAACAGATCTATAGTACAGCATACATAGATGTATATTACATATAGAGAGAAATAGAGTATCAGTGATTAAAGCAATGACTTTATACAACTAAAGCAGTAGATTTATGTATTTTGTATACTATTTTTAACACCAAAGAAACTCAGTCTTATTTTATTATGTATTATGTATTATTTAGTTACAAATGTGGACTTCAAAATCATAAAAATATTGCTTACAACAAAATTAATATGCAAATTTTAGAAATAATTCATTTTCCATCTTCTTCCTCCTATTCAGTTTCTGTTCCTCCCCTTCAAATCTCTCGTGCAATTACATTGTAACAAAGGAATACTCCTGAGGCAGTGATGGCTGCTAAGAAAAATGTATGTTGCAGCCATAGACTTTTAATAAATCTGTGTAGGGTTTTGTTTTGTTTTGTTTTGTTTTTGTGGTACTGGGGATTGAACCCAGGGCTTCACACTGAGCTACATTCCAAGCCCTTTTTACTGCTTGAGTCAGTGTTTCCCTGAGTCACTAAGTTGCCCAAGCCAAGTGCTAGGGTTACAGGAGTGTGCCACCAGGCCCACTCGATGTGTTTAAATATTTTCTCTAATTTACCAGTGTGCCATTTTTTTATGTATATTTTTAACAACAAATGCTTTTTTGTGATGCTGGACATAGAATTCAGAGGCGTGAGCAAGTGTTCTACCACCTCTAACAGCAAATACTTTTTAATAGTTTACTTAATAACTCTTAAAAGTGCTACTCATCTTTGGTATCCTGGAAACACACTTGAGTGGTAGTAAATTTTGATTTAGGGACTGGTCTAAATTTTGGCAAAGGAAACTCGAGGCTAAATAAATAATAAACTCTAGATTGTTTTTCTGCTCTTTTAGAAAAGCGCATGCCCAACCAGGAGCAATAGCTCCTGTCTGCAATCCCAGCCCTCTGGGAGGCTGAGGCAGGAGGATAAATCCCAGCCCAGCCTGAGCAACTTAGTGACCTAACAAGACCTTGTCGCATAAATAAACATAAGAGGCTGGGTACCTGGTAGAGTGTGAAAGACTTGGTTGGTTTCAATCCCAAGAGCTGCCAATAAGGAAAAAAGAAAAGAACGAAACAGCCATGTTTGTGAACTCACGAAGCCAGGTGCTTTCAAGGCTTCATCAAGCTGTTGGAGGTTCCCGGCCCTTTCCTGGGGCCGAACCAGAGCTCGCAGTGAGCAGGGCCTGGGTTTTGCTTTTGTTTTTTGAGACAAGGTCTCACTCTGTAGTCCAGGCTGGTCCTGAACTCACTGGATAGCCTAGCTGGCTATGAACGCCCGGCAATCCTCCTGCCTCAGCCTCCCAGGTGCTGGGATGACAGGTGTGTGCCACCATGCCTGGCTGTGTGCCGCTGGAGAATGGAATACAAGGTGGTGAGCTTGCGAGGCTGAGCTATTCCTCCAGCCACCGCGGGCTGTTTTGAAAATGCTGGTTCTGTTGACTTTGTTCACCTTACCTGCTCAGTAAATATTCCCAAGAAGCCTAACTTACCCAACCTAAAGCTCTAACTTACCATTTTTAAATTGATGCTTAATTGTAAACACATGATATTTGAAGCAGTATATTGATGTAACCTTTTAAGGAAATTTTTAATTCATAGCCAGGCCTGGAATGAGACGATGTTCCCAGACACCCCACTCTCCGTGGTTTAAGAAGGTGCCTAGCATCTCAGAGGGCTAGGCCAAGTTCTCAGCCCCGGGCCCTGAGTCTTGAGAGACCCCGTGTGTTGACTTGAGCACTGGCCGTGGGTGGCATCCATCTCACCTCCTGGGGTCTGGTCTTTCTTGTAAGAAAGCGAATGTTGGTCTGTTCAGTCTTTCGAAAAACTGGCATTTCACTAGGCCTCTCGGGCAAAGCCTTGTCATATTCTGCCATGGCCAACCAGGGCTGCGATGGCTGCCACTCGGGTTCCGTTTGGAAGCGGGCACTGTGCCTCCCTCATCGCAGCAGCTTTGCAGGGAAGCCCCCGAGTGGAGCGGGAGCCATGCCCGCAGGGCCTCCCCGGGCCGGGTGAAGGCCGCCCCGGTGCAGGCTCGCTTGGGGACTACTAGGTCTCCGTCCGTGTCATTCCAGGCAGGAGTTCGGTTCGGATCAGTGTCCCGACCTGACAAGGGAAGTGTACCTCCAGGACATCCACTGCGTGGGCTCCCTCTGCAAGCTCTACTTCCGGGAGCTGCCCAACCCCCTCCTGACCTACGAGCTCTATGAGAAATTTACGGTGAGTGTTTGGGATGCCCGGACGGGCCAGGGACAGGTCCATCCCTAAAGCAACAGCGATAACATTCGCCAGCTGTGGTGGGAGGGGGGCTGGATGGCGAGGAAAGTCGGACAGTAGAACTGTTTGCTAAGTTTTCCTTTCCTGAACATTCAGGATCATGTTGTTTGTTTAAAGAGCTGGATTCAGTTATCTCCGTGTTTATTCAACTGAATGTGCCTCTTTGTATAGGAAGAACACTGAGAACCAGAGAGGTCCAGTAGCTGGCCCAAGGTCACACAGCAGAGGCAGGGTGGGAATCCGAGACTCCCCTGATGCCGTGCCCAATGCTGGTTCATTTTTATTAGACTTTTCCTGCTGTGTTTCTTTTGGGGGTTGGGAGAGATAAGAGTGGGCAGGAAAGGGCAGAAGAACGGAAGCCAAGAGTGGTGGGTCAGGATGCTGAAAACCAAGCTAGCAGCCAAGAAGGAGCGCGGGTCAGGTTGGCACGGTGAGGTGGTGGCCCCGGGGTGCGAGTGTGGAGAGGAATCACCACTCACAGCATGCCTGCAGGGGCAGCGGTAAAGACAGGGCGTACCTTGGGCGTGGTGGTGCCCATCTGTAAACCGGACAGGCCGAGGCAGGAAGACGGCAAGCTCAAGGCGAACGTGAGTAGTTTAGTGAGATCCTATCTCAAAATAAAAAGACTGGGAATAGAGCTGAGTGTTACAGGAGTTTCCTCGTTAGTGTATATGGGGCCCTCTTCAAAAAAGAATAAAAATCGGGCTTGGACACCTGACTGCACAGGTAGAAGGTAGTGTAGGCAGAATTGAGTTTAACCGGAGTTGGGGTTCACCTAGCAAAAAAGGAATACCACAGGACAGTTGAACCGGCCAGTTATAGAATTTGGTCTGGATGAAGAGATGAGAACAGAGAGTGATGCTGAAAAAAACGTGTGCCGATTGGATGGTCACTCAGTGAGGTCAGCAGAGTGACAGGGCAGGGTGACCTGAAGGGAGCTTTGAAACGGACATTGTGGAGGTGTTGAAATTACCAATATGGACCAGATCTAGGCTCTAATGGTGGCAGGGGTCTTTCTCGTGGCCCCTAAATTTATTTTGATCATATGAAAGATTTTTCAATTTGAAGTGATATAGAAATGTTAATACTGCTTAAAATTATTAAGATAATGTAAATATTAAGTTGTTACTTAATAGTGTATTAAATATTATTTAAAATATATTTAATTGCTGGCATGGTGACACAAGCCTTACTTCCAGCTACTTGGGAAGCTAAGGCAGAAGGATTGCAGATTCAAGGCCAGCGTGGGCAATTCAGTGAGAACTGTGTCAACCTACAATAAAGAAGGGGCTGGAGATGCAGCTCAGCGCTCCTGGTACTTGGTCCCCAGCACACACACACACACACACACACACACACACACACACACACACACACACACTAGTATATGTGAGCTTATAGGGATAGAGACAAATATTCATAACAATAATTGAAAAATCCCAAGTACACAACTACATATTGTGAAAGCATTAAAAAGAAGGATATTCAAAAGACTAACATTTATCCTAATGATGGGATCATAGGTGGTTTTGCTTCTTTACACATTAACTTTCAGAATTTTCTCCTCTTTCTTACTTTACACAAACATGCCATTGTCTCCTCGATATTATATGTGGTTGTTTTGGAACATTTTTAATTCAACAGTGTGATCATCTTTTCACGTTAATAACTGTAGAATGATACAGTTTTTACTGCTTTATTTTTATTCATTTCTTTATTACTTCTGAAACCAAGCTCTTGCTGATGGACATTTAGTCTTTTTCTCAGTATTGTGCTTTTCTGAAACAACGTAGTAGACATTTTTGCACACATATCTCTATTTTTTGGCTGTTTGTATCCTTAGAGGAAAAAGTCATTGAAGTGAATCTGCTGAGTAAAGAGTTGTTTTTTTATTTATTTTAGTAGGACAGGAGACCAGGGCCTCACCTTTGGAAGGCACATGCCCTGCCACTAAGCTACATCTCCAGCCCGAAAGCCTAACTCAAAATTCAATTACGTATCATCAAACTGTTCTCCAGAGAGACAGGGATACACTTCTCCCTGCAGCCTTGCCAATCCTGACAGTTTTCAATTTGTTTATTTGCCAGTCTGAATCAGCTAAAAATGTCTTGTTTCTGTTTTAGTTGTGTATGACTTTAATGTCTGTTTTTTACATACCTGTGGTCTTATCCATACAGCTGTATCATCTTTGGATATGTAGAATAGGACACAGTCACATTAGTGATCTGACCAGGCCTAATTTCTGTAACTAATGCCTCATTCTATTTTAGTTGGAGGCAGATGAGAATTCTTGTCTAGAACCTTCATAAGTACAGTTTCTTCTTAGATCTGTCTACAGGCTCAGAACAAAACTCCATTTACCTCTCCTCACCTCCCCCCCCCCCCCTTCTTTGATAATACAAATCATTCTGACCTTCATAGCAGCTGAAAAGTACAAAGGCAACATTTGGACGACTTTTCATCAAACTGAAAGAGATCACATTGTATGCAAGCAGTTTATTGCCACTAAAAAAAAAATAGAATGTATTTTGTTATAACTACTGATTTGGACATCAGTATGACCTACGAAAGTTAACTGTGTTGCAGAATTTATCATTTGCAAGATTTCTTCAATCAAAGTAATGAGTAGGTTAATAGAAACAGCCTTCAGGGACATGGGATGCAGCCCTAGTATGTTCTCACAATAATCTATTTAAATCTGCATGCACAGCTAAAACAAATGAAGTAAAAGGATTAGAAAATATTGATGGAATATTAGTAATTGTTAATAAATTCATTGTAAATATTATCTTGTTTAATTCTCAAACTAACTCTATACAGTAGGTCTTATTTAATGAGTAAATTGAGGCTTTCCTGGAAAGGATAATTCAAAGTGGAGGTAAAGATTAACACAGAAGCCCCACCTCACTTAGAAGTAGAGGTAGCACTTATGTTGGCTCAGGTATGAATTAATATAATAGGAAGAGTGAAATATATATAATAGGAAACAGGTATACAGAGAGTGGAGAGGAAGTTAGCCAGCTGTTGGAGAGGAGAGAACCACTTAGCAGATTTCAGGGAAGGTTTCCTAACATAAAAGCAAAGGGGATGAAATCACAAAAGACTAATTTAACACATTGACCTACACATACTTTATTTCATATCCTTGAAACATACATCAGGAGTGAGGCAGGAAAGTCCACTCTCACCACTCTTGTTCGATGTCGTTCTTGACATTTTAGCTAGAGCACTTAGGCAAGAGCAAAAAATAAAAGGAGTACTAATAGGAAAGGAAGTAGTTAAATTATTCTTGTTTATAGATGGTATAATCCTGAACTTAGGAAACTCAAAGGACGACCAAGATAATTTTAGAGCTGATAAATGTAGTAGCAGTATAGTAGGATATAAAAGCAACATTTAAAGTAAGTAGCCTGGGGGATGGAGGAATGGCACAGTGGTTAAATGCTTGCCTAGCAAGCCAAGGCCCTGAGTTCAATTCCCAGTACCACATGAAGCTGGGTGTGGTGGTGCACACTTGTAATCCCAGCAGTTAGGAAGCTGAAACAGGAGGACTGTTATGAGTTTGAGGCCAGCTGGGCTATATAGTGAATTGAGGACCAGCCTGGACTACAGAGCAAGACCCTGTCTCAAGAAAAAAGTGTGTGTGTTAAGTTATGCAAATGTTCAAAGTAAAAACATTAACTTGGAAGAATTTAGAAAATAAAATAAAGTCAGTAGCCTGGACTTCCAGTCAAGAGGGCGGCCAAGTAAGAGAGCTGCACAATGTCTCTTTGTGAACCCAATTATGAGACTATATTTTTTTAAGCGTCTTTATTGTAGCTAAGTAGCTAGGACAGGGAAGAACACCCAAAAAATTAAAAGGAGGCCATGAGAAGGCTAGAAAACCCCAAAACACATCAGAAGTGGAGGTTAAACAGCAGCTCAGGAAGCCACCCCAGGCTTACTGTGCATTGCTGGGAGCTGCTGGCTTGCGCAGATGGAGGAAAGCCCTCCCTGAACCTCTGACTGAGGTCAGCGCAGATCTGGAAGAAGTGGGAATTAAACAGCAGCTAGTAGCCCCGGCCTTCAGAAAAACCAGCTTGTGGGTAGTGCATATTACAAATGCAACAGAGCCCCCCCTAGAAATGCCCCCCTCCCCCATAGCATAGGTCAGAAGCAGCACTCAGCAGCCATAACAGGCAGTGACATAGGCAGAAACCATTTTTTAAAAAGCCCAAGACTGAACTGACTAGAGTAAAAGAAAGCTCAGAGGAGCACTTCAGGGTTTCCGAGGTCACTCTTAAACAGTGCCTAGTAAGAGACTGGCACAAGAGATGGTTGTGGAGAGAAGAAAAAGGCCACTGACCCTCAGAATGGCTCAGGTGTAGTGGGAGCACCTCTGAGGGCGGAGAGAGGCAGAAGAGCTTTGCTGAGGGGGCTGGGGTGAACAAGACACCTCAGAGGCCATCAGATTGTTGGGTCCTCCCTCACCACCTACTCCCAGCACAGAACTCAGAGGAATTTCAGCTCCCCACACACACCCACATACCCATTCAAAGAAACCTCTTGGCTAGGCTTTAAAGTGATGTCTCTCAACAACAGAAACATAGGACAAAGACAAGACAACAGGACACCCACAGAGATGCCTGAAACCCCAGAAACTAATGTCTTGGGCCCTGAAATAGTGGAACTCATAGGGAAGGAAGTCAAAAAGCAAATAAATGAGTCAAACATCCATTTCAAACAAGATATCCTCAAAGAATTGCAAGCAATGATTGTCAGCCTCAAGAGGAACTCCCCCCCCAAAAAAAAAAAAAATAGTAGTCCTCATGGATACAAAACTCACTGAGCATATAAAAGCCACAAATAAAAAGTTAGCTGGGGTAAATAAGGAAATACATTTTAATAGAGAAGTGAAAATTTTGAAGTCAACTCCAACACAGTGAGAATATCAGACCTTGAAGACAAGGCTTGAGGAAATAAACTCCATAATTAGGCATAACTCCAAAATTAGAAATGAGCAAAGTAGTTGGATACAGACAGCGGATGGATGATTTCAAAGAGAACCAATCTCAGAATTACGGGTGTGGGAGAAAGAACAGAAGACATCACTGAAGGAATAAAGAGTTTATTCACTGCAATCGTATAAGAAAATTTCCAAAATCTAGAAAAAGAAATTAATTTTCAGGTACAGGAAGCTTATAGAACACCAAATAACCTTAACCAGCAATGACAGTCACCACAGCATTTCATAATCAAAACTTCAGAAATACAATGTAAAGAGAGAATATTAAAAAGCAGCAGGATAAAAACAGACACTCTTCTACCAAGGCAAACCCATTTGAATCACCACAGATTTCTCAATGCAGTTTTTAAAGACCCGGAGAGCCTGGAGCAAAATCTTTCGAGCTTTAAAAGACAACAAGTGTCAACTCAGGTTGTTGTATCCAGCAAAAATATCTCTGAAAATTGAAGAAGTATAAATTTTTCATGACCAAGAATCCCTAAAGAAACTTGCACCCACTAGTCCATCATTGCAGAAAATACTTGAAGAAATGGAAAGAGACAGAGACAAGCAGCACCATAGAACATGGAGGAAAGGAAACATCTAAAGTGTAAAAAAAGCGTAAAGTGTAAAAAAAAAATAGATTGGTATTTGAATCCTACTAAAGCAATAGTGGTGGCTTTCTCATAAAATCTCTGAAACTTCCCCCCATAAATATTATTTAATAGTATATTAGTTTGCAAAACAATAATTATATTCAACATGAGGAATTGGTATAAAATCTTTAAAATATGTGGGTGGATTTATGAATGGATAGGTAGGTAAATGATAAACCAAATCTAGAAAAATGTTATTATTTAATGAATTGTGAATAAATAATTTATGAAAACTAAAAAAAATTCTGAAATGACTAAGTATTCCATTATCTCTATCACTTATGTATAATTTACTTTTGTAATATAGACAGAAGTTCATTTAATGTAGCAGTTCACTCATTTGGTTGTGGATATAAGTTTATTGAAAGAAAACTGATGGTGTAATGATAACCTGAATGTCCTATGAATGTGCAAATTTTTACCTCTCAGTATTCAGCTAAGGAATTTGAAATTTAGCTTCTCTGTTTTTCTTTCTCACAGTTTGTAGCCTTTTGAATTTCATTGTTATAATTCTTTTCTTTTGTGGACTACTGGGTGAGGCCATGTTAAAGAATTTCAACAAGGATATACTAAGATTCAAAAAAACCCAAGAATTTTTAGCAAATACCCCAATAAAAGCCTCTGCTGGACCCATCAAGCTGTGGCCACTGCAGCCTATTCTGTAGCTAGGAAGCTGAGCTAATGAGTGGTGATTTGAGTGGTGAAGTGAGTCAGATGCAGAAGATTAAATATGTTAAATATTGCCTGGTTTCTCTGATTCGGGAAACCCAGAATACAGGCACTCTATAGAACTAAATGGGTGTGATAGTGGGAGTTAGAGGGTTGGGAAGGAATTGGGAGGGCCAAAAATAGGAAGGGATTATAAAGTTGATGTGATATATATGTGCACAAAATACACAAGTTCATTGTAAACATATGTGTCGCATATATATATTAATAAAAATGGGGGGAAATTCCTTACCATACACAAATAACTGACTAGATGAGAAAGAAAATCAATTTCCATTCAGAGCAGTTTTGAGTAAAATACCTAGGGATCAATCTAACGAAGTAGGTGAAAGACCTCTACAAGGAAAACTCCAGAAAACTCCAGAAAGAGTTGAGGAAGATACCAGAGGTGGGAAAGACAACCCGTATTTGTGGATTGGCAGAACTAAGATTGTCACAGTGACCATGTTACCAATCTACAGATTGAAAGCAGCCCACATCAAAATGCTAAGGCATTTTTCACAGAACTAGAAAAACAACCCTAAAATTCATATAAACTACCCACTCCACACACAGAAAACAACAGCCAAAGAAATCCTAAGCAAAAAGAGCAAGGCTGGAAAAATCACAATACCCAGTTTAAAATCATACTGCAGACCAGAGGAATAGCACTACGGCTGTAGCGTTTGCCTAGCAAGAGCGAGGCCTTCAGTTTGGTTCCCTGACGCCACCAGTGGTGGCGCACTCCTCTAATCCCACCACTAGAAAGGCTGGGGCATGAGGTTTGCTGTGTGTTTGAGGCCAGCCTGGGCTAATTGTGAGTAGTGAGTTCAGGACCAGCCTGAACTACAGGAAAAGAACCTGTCTCCAAAAATAAATAAATAAAATAAAATTACACGACAAAACCATAGTAACAGCAACCAGCATGGTACTGGCACCAAAATAGACACACGGACTGACGGAACAGAACAGAGAACACGGAAACAAACCCACAGAGCTCCTGTCACTTGACGAGAACTCAAAAATGCTCACTGAGAAAAAAGATGCTGGAACTGGTGCTGGAAAAAGTGGATACTTGAAAACTGAAACTAGATCCCTGTCTTCCACCCTGTACAAAAATCAATTTAAAATGGACCGAAGACTTAAATAAAGGCCTGAAACTTTGAATCTGCTAAAAGAAAACATAGGAGAATCACTGAAAGTCAGAGGTGAGGCAAAGACTTTCTGAGTAGGACTGCTGTTGACCAGGAAGTAGTAACAAGAGTCAACAAACAGGACTTGGGCAGATTGAAAGGTGTCTGTACAGCAAGGAAAACAAGTAGCAGGGTGAAGAGACAGCCTCCAGAATGGGACAAGACGTTTGTCATCTATAATAGCATCTGGAATGTGCAAAGAACTGAAGAGATTTAGCGCCAAAAAACCTAACAGCCCAGTCAGTAAATGGGCAAAAGAATTGAATAGATAGATGCTTTTCAGAAGATATGCAAATGGCCAGTAAGTATGTGGAAAAATGTGAAACAACTGTAGCCAATAGGGATAGGCAATTCAAAGCCATATTGAGGTTCCATCTCACCCCCGTCAAAATGGCTACCGTCAAGAATATTAAATAAATACATAGATCATGTCGAGAGTGAGGAGGAAAAGGAACTCATCTGCACTTCTTGTGGGAATGTAACGTAGTAGAGCCATGATGGAAATTAGTGTGGAGGTTTCTCAGAAATTAAAAATAGAAGACTTTCTAATATAAGAAACCCAGAATACAGGCATCTGACAGAACCAGGTGGGTGTGATAGTGAGAGTCAGGGGTGAGGGGATTGAGGAGGAGGGGTGCCAATGGGGAAAGGAAGAGATTGTAATGTTGGTGTGACATATACGTGCACAGAGTGCTCGAGTTCAGTGTAACCATTGTGTGTAGCATGTATATACTAATAAAAAATGGGAACAAAATGAAGTTAAGAATAGAGCTACTATCTGGTCTAGTGACATCACTCCTTGGTATATACCTGAAAATGAAAAATCAGCATAGTTACAGTGCCACCTGCACAGTCATGTTTATCAGGTGCAATTCATAAACGCCAGGATACGAACCAGCCTCAGTGCCCATCAGCAGATTAACCCGGTAGAAAAGATGCGGTCTGTACACTCGGTGCACAGTATTCAGCCACAAGGAAGAGGGAGACTGTCATTTGCAAGTAGGTACATGGATCTGGAGACCAGATTTTTTTGCCAGATTCAAAATGGCAAATGTGCATGTCCTTCCTGACCCGTGGAACCTAGAAGAGGTGACAGGAAAGTAGAGGGAGCTGTTACTGACAAGAGGAGGGAATGAGGGCAGGGAGATGGGTGGAGGGTAGGCACTGATGGCACGCGTGTAACGTGGCGTGCACGGTGAGACACCCCACACGCAGTGAGCAGCCAGCGGGCAGGGCAGGGCCGGTGGAGGACAGGGTGGCACAAAACCTTACAGCTGTCAAAATGAAACCTGTTAACTGTCTAACTGGTAAAAGGGTTAAAAATGCATTGATTTAAAAAGTAAGGGTGGGACAGAGCTCTGGAAGAAGAGTGCTTGGCTAGTATGTGCAAGGCTCTGGGTGTGACCCTCCAGCACCACATAAAAATTAGTCTGGCTGGTGCTGCACACCTATAATCCCAGCACTTGGGAGGTTGAGACAGGAGGATTGCTGTGAGTTCAAGGCCAGCTTGGGCTACATAGAGAGTTCAGGACCCACCTGGACTGAAGAGAGAGATCCTGTCTCAAATAAAAAGCAAATGACCAGCTATTCAGCAAATGTCAACTACAAAATGACAGGGGGTTAATATTCTTTAATTATACTTGTCAACAAAATGTAAGAAATTGTATAGCATCCCTCTAAGCAAATGAGCAAAGAGCTTCAAAAGATAATTAAAATATAATTTTTAATATCAATGATTATAACAACATGTTTGTATATTTTAAAAATAATTTTTAAACAAAACCATGTATCATGTTGTGCTAGCAAAAGCCTGCGATAAGACTTCCTCTATATGTTTTAAAGTGGTTGTACATCCCAAAGTCATTTAAAATTACTATCTAGAGTGTTAAAATGCTCTTCTTTATTTTTATTTTTTCTTTTTGAGGCAGAGTCTTGCACTGTAGTCCCGGCTGGTCCTGAACTCACTGTGTGTAGCCTAGCTAGACTTGGACTCAACAGCAGCCTTCCTGGTGCAGCCTCCCAGGTGCAAGGATTCCAAGCACGCACCACCACTCCCAGCTTTGTGTGGTGTTGGGCCCTCAGCTCAGGGCCTTGCGCTTGCTGGGCGAGTGTTGTAGCCGCTGTGTCATTCCTCCAGCCAGAAAATGCACTTACTTTCTAATCCAGGAGCTCTAACTGTAACTCTGCTCTAGGCTAATAACCAGGTGTGCACGTCAATACTTGCAGTAAAAGTATGTTCATTGCAATATATGTATAAAATCTAAGCTTTAGAATTTAGGTCTAACAGTAGAAAATGAACAAAAGAAGTGATACTTCTATGATTTTCAAAATTCTGTAGTCTGGAAAAATCATATTTTTGGAGAATACTTACTGGCCACAGTGGAAGGTTGAATGGGAAAAAGCAATCTGCGCAGTCCAACAGGGAAGGATGCTGGCGTTGGCGTCGTGGCTGCAAGGCCTGGAGCCGCTGTGTTTTTTTATGCTTCGTACGTAAACAGGTGGATAGCGGTTGTTTCTGAGTAGAAATGCTACAAGATGATTCCTGTTTTCTGCACAGTTCACGTTGTGAGTCCATGCAGCAGGTAGGAAGGCTGGCTGGTCCGAAATAAAGGATTACCACAGGCAGGGTAATTTAGCCACCTTCTGTGTCTGACTCATTTCACTAAGCACGATGATGGTCTCAAGGGCGCATCCATTTTCCCACGAGCCTTTCAAATTTGTCTTTCTTTATGGCAGAGTAGTACTCCATTATGTATATATAGCACATCGTCATTAGCCATTTATCTGTTGATGGACATACTGGCTGTTTCCAAGATTCAGCTGTTGTAAGTTGAGCTTCTGTAAACATGAGCACGTGTGTATCACTCTGGTATGGTGACTTTAACTCTTTTGGGAAGATTTCCAGGGGAGGTATAGCTGGTTCAAATGGGATACCTGTTTTCAGTTTTTTGAGCAGTCTTCATACTGCTGTCCACAGTGGTTGTACCAGTTTACAGTCCCGGGCCCTGATGCTGAAGGACTCCTTTTTCCCCACAGCATCGCCAAGGTTCAGTGTTTCTTGAGTTCTTGATACCACCCGTTCTTACCGGTGTTCGATGGAACCTCAATGTCCTTTTAATTTGCTTTTCCCTGATGACAAAAATACTGAACATTTTTTCATGTATTTATTAACCATTTGGACTTCTTCTGAGAACTGTCTCTGCCTTTCAGTTGCCCATTTTTAAATCAGATCTTTTATTTTGGGAGTCTCATTTTTTACAGAGTTTGATTATATTGGATAACATCCCTCTGCCTGAGGAGTAGCTGGCAGAAACTTCTCCCCATTTCATCTGTTCTCTCCACTTTGTAGAGTGTTTTCTTTGCTGTGCAGAAGCTTTTTGACCTGGTATAATCCTATTTGTTGATTCTTGGTGTTACCTTGAGTGTGTTGGGTTTTTTATTGAAAGTCTCTGCCTACGCCTGTGTCTTCAAGGGTTTTGCCTATTTTTTCTTCCAACAAGTTCACTGTTTCCATTTTAATATCTAGGCCTTTGACTATTTGATTTGATTTTGGCACATGGTGAAAATGTGGATGATAGCCTTGCTCTTCTGCCTGTGGCTAACTGGCTTTCACAGCACCATCTGCTAAAGAGACCATCTTTTCTCCAGTGTGTGTGATTGTCCCCTTTATCGAAGATCAGATCACTGAAGATACTCGCATTGGTCTCTCTATCCTCAGTTCTGTTCCGCTGAGCCATTTGTCTGTTTTTGTGCCAATAACATGTTTTTTTTTTTTTCTTTTAACCACTGTTTCTTTGTAATGTAACTTGATGTCCGGTACCGTAGTGCATCCTGCTTAGGATTGTTTGGGCAATTCTGTGTCTCTTCTATTTCCATATAAATTTTAGGATTTTTTTTCCAGTTCTGTTAAAAATGATGTTTGTATTTCGATTGGAATTGCATTGAATCTGTATGTCAGTTTGGGTAGTATGGCCATTTTGACAGTACTGTTTTCTGCCTATCCTGTCCATTTTCTATTATTCTCTTGAATTTCTTTTTTTTTTTCAGAATACTATGGTTTTCAGTATAGAGGTCCTTCATTTCCCTAGTTAGGTTGATTCCTAGGTATTTAATCTTCTTTGAGGCCATCATGAATAGGATTGTTTTTCTGATCTCTTTCTCTCTTTGCTGTTGAGAAGTGTTGTTAATTTTTGTCTACTTATCTTATATCTTGTAACGTGGCTGAATTTGTTTATTAGTTCTAAGAGTCTTCTCATGGATTTTTTTGAGGTCCTCTACGTATAGGGTCATGTCATCTGCAAATAAAGATGATTTAACTTCTTTCCTATCTGTATTCTACTTATTCCATTCTCTTGCCTGATTGCTGTGCCTAAGGTTTCAAGTACTGTGTTGAATAGGAGGGGTAAAAGTGGACACCCTTGCCTTGTTCCTTATTTGGAGAGGAATACTTTCAGTTTCTTCCCATTTAGGGTGATGTTGGCAATAGGATGTCATAATTGCTTTTATCAGCTTGAGGGAAGATCCTACATATCTATTTTCATCAAGATTTTTGTCATGAATGGATATTGTATTTGGCCACAGGCTTCTTTTGAGATTCTCATCTGTTGAGATGTTCTTGTGATTTTTGTCTTGTGCTTTTGTTAATGTGGTGTGTGGCAATAATTGATTTCCAGATGTTGAACCACCCTTGCATCCTTGGTATGAAGCCAGCTTGGTCACTGTGTATGATCTTTTTAAATAATTTGTTGCCTTCTGTTTGCAAGTATCTTGTTAAGGATTTTCACATCTATATTCACTAAAGAAATTGGTCTTCAGTTTTCTTTGTTTGGGTCTTTATATGGTTTTGGAATCAAGGTGATGCTAGCTTCCAGGAAGGAGTTTCTCTTTCACGTTTCTCTTTCATATTTCTCTTTTAGTTTCACGGTCAAGTTTGAGAATTACCTGTGCTAACTCTTCCCTGAAGTTCTGATAAAAATTCTGTGATGAATCTGGCAGATTCTGGGCTTTTCTTTTTTTGGTAGAGCCTTTATTGCTGCCTAAAGTTCATTCCTGGCTATTGGTCTATTCAGGGTTTTTATATCTTCTTAGTTCAATTTTGGTATTTCATATGTATCTAGGAACTCATGGTTTTATTCTGGATTCTCAAGATACTGAAATATAAATTTTTAAAATAGTTTCTTATAATCCTCTGGATTTCAACAGTGTCTGTTATGATTTCACCTTTTTCATTTCTAATTGCATTGATGTGAATATTTTTTCTTCCCTTCTATTGGTGAGTTTGTCTAGAAGTTCATCAATCTTATTTACTTTTTGAAAGAACCAACCCTTCGATCTTTTGAATTGTTTTTTAAATTTCAATTTCATTAATCTCCATACTGAATCTTGTAATTTCTTCTCAGAGCTGCCTTTGGGTTTGACTTGCTCTTGTTTCTCTAGAACTTGAGCTGCATTGTTATTTACTTAAGGTTGCTTTATTTTTAATATGTGCATGCATAGCTATAAATTTCGCTCCTAGTACTGCTTTCATTGTGTCCCATAGATTCTGGTATGATGTGCTTTCATTATCGTTTGACTTTAGGATGTGTTTTATTTCTTCCTTGGTTTATCTGTGATCTGTCACTTGTTCAATAATGTTTTTTAATCTCCATGAATTTGTATAGTTTCTGTAATTTATTTTGCTATTGATTTCAAGTTTTATGTCACTATGATCTAAAAATATGCAGGGAATTATTTCAATTCTTTTGTATTTCTTTACTCACATCTCTAAGTGTCCAATATGGTCTATTTTGGAAAAAAATTCCATGTGTTACTGAGAAAAAAAGTATATTCTTTGGACTTTGGACAGAACACTGTGCATATATTTCTTAGGTCTATTTGTTCCATGATATAATTTAGCTAGGGTGTTTCTCTGTTGATTTTCTGTCTGGCTGACCTGACTACTTGAGAGAGTGGGGCGCTGAAGTACCCTAGTGTGATTGTGTTGGGGTCTGTTTGACCTTTCATGTTCAGTAGTTTCTGTTTTATGTAATCGGATGCACCTTCATTGCGTGCATATATGTTTATAATTGTGATTTGGTTTTTACCAGTGTTAGTGTCCATCTTTATTTCTTCTGATCTCTTTTGGTTTGAAGACTGCGGTGTGTGAGAATAGTATAGCTAGCTACTCCTGCTTGTATCTGAGCTCCAGTAGCATGTAGTATTAGTTTCCAGCCTTTTACCTTAAGTCCATGTGCTTCTTAGTGGGTGAAACATGTCTCTTACAGACAATAAATGGTTGGGTTTGGGGTTTTTAATCCAAATCTGCCAATTAGTATCTTTGGATTGGTGAAATAAGACCATTAGCCTTGAGAGTAAATATTGTAAGAATTTTACTGAGTTCAGTCATGTCTTGTTTTTCTGGTGTTGGTTGTTCTTTTTTTTTTTTTTGTTACACTTTTTCTTTTGATGTTTCCTTTCTCCTGAATTCTGTGGTACTGCTCTTGTCTCTCTCTCTCTCTCTTTCTAAATTCCTTCAAATATTTTCTACAATGCTGGGCTAGTGGTTGTGAATATCTTTAGAGTTTATTGTGAAAATTGTTTACTTCTCCTTCGATTTTCAGGGATAAGTTCACTGGATATAACAACCTGGGTTGACCTATGCTTTCTTTTAAAAGCTTACAAGATACCATTCCAGGCTGTCCTGGCCTTTCAGGTTTGCATTGAGAAATTTCCGGGTATTTGGATAGGTTTGCCTTGGTAGAATAATGTCTTTTCTTTTCTTACTGCTTTTAATATTCTCTCTCTGTGTGTTGAGTTTCTGAGATTTTGATTATGATTTGGCATAGCAAGTTTATTCTCTTAACCAGCAGAAATTGATTCACAGTTCCAAAAGGCAGCAGTCTGGAGTCAGTTGCCCTGGGTGGACTTGAGATTTCCGCAGGGCTGTGTTCCTCTCCGCAATCCACACCACACATCCACCTCCCTGGTGGCTCTCAAAGAAGATCCACACTTGCTTCTCCCAGCTTCAGGTACCTGATGCCTTTGCTTGGCTTGTGGTCACAGTACTCCTCTCCTATATGGGTGGTCAGGCTGACTTCATTTCTCTGGGCTGTAGCAGATCTTCCTCCGAACTCTTAGAACGCTACCTGTATCTACATTTGGGACTAATTCCCGCAATCTAAGATAATCCCCCGCACAAATTCCTTACCTTAATCACATCCGCCTATTCTCTTTTTCCAAACAAGTATCACTTACATGTCCCCGAGATTAAGATTTGTCATCTTCAGGAACAATTCTTCAACTTAATGTATTAAACTTTTTTTGTCAGGACAAAAAAAGTCCACAACATTCATTTTAGAAAAAATTCAATTTTGTTCAGATTGACCTAGTTAAAATTATTATAGTCAAAGCAGAGGCATATTGCTGATTTGGAGTTTTTACAGAAGACAGCCTAATTATGTACTGAACTAGAACTTGGATTATGTTTTCAGGTATCAGTGTCCCTTCAAGCTGTTAATCTAGTCAGCTTAGTGTGCTGGCGGATTTTTCGACCCTTACACATCATCTCAAATGTCACTTGAGACACACAACCAGGGCCTGGCTTCACGCAAAGGCAGGCAGGCTGTGAGCTCAAGTTGCTGCAAGGAGAGTATGCAGTAGCCAACACCCTGGCTTCCCAGAGACTGTCCCAAAGGCCTGTGGTCACATTACTTTTACATCTTGAGCAGACCTGGAGGAGTGGTCCCCCTCTCAGAAGCCCAAAGTTGAGGGGCCCAGCAAGGCTAGTGTCTTAGGGTGGCACTGTGCTGGAGTGTGGCCCAGATGTCACTGACTTCTTCAAGCACAAAGTGAACTACCGACTGGCTCACTTATCCATTCCACTCGACCAGTGTTTGTTGAATGCCTCCTGTGTGCAGGCATAGTCCTAGGGGGTGGAGACTTACCGGGGAGCAAGACCGAATCTTTGCTGTAGCGGAACTCACGTTTGCGGAGGAGCGAGACTTCAAGCACATGGGGGGGGGGGGGGGGGGGGGGGGGAGGGGGGGGGGGGGGGGGGGGGGGGGGGGGCGTAGGTCTGTAATGGGACCTGGGAGCAGGAGGGATGAAAATGAGCGAGATGTAGTACATACACATACCCGTTCCCCAGAACAAGCACAGCTATTATGTACTATTAACATGGACCAATAAAAAAGAAGAGAAAAATGGTGCGACCTGGGGCAGAGAGTAAGGGGGACTGCATATTAGGGAGGGGGATCAGGGTCTCTTTCGAGGTGGCATTTGAACAGAGTCACGGATCAATTAAAGAGCCAGGCAGGGTGGTATGCACCTGTAATCACTTCTGGAAGCTGAGGCAGGAGGATTGCAAGTTTGAGCTCCACCGGGGTAACTTAATGACTTAGAATGACTTAGTGACACTGTCTGAAAATATGAAACACTATCTCCGGCACTAATTTTTTTTTTAAATGATGAAATGAGGGAGCCAATTGTGCATATCCTGGGGAGGGTGCCAAGAAACAGCAGGTGCGAAGGCCCCGTGGAGTCATACCAAGCTGGAAGAAAGGTGAGGAAGCCAGCATGGCCACCATAAAGCAATCAAAGCGCAAGTGGAAGAGAAAGGGTGGGGGGAGCTCACAGCAGCCGGGCTGCGCAGTCGCACTACCTACCACGGTGCACCAGATGTGTGGACAGAGGCCGTCGGGAAGGACGCGCAGCGGAGGCCTCCCGAGACGGGCCCACGGTTGGAAGGAAAGCTAACACTATTCCGTGGGTGTTTTTAGACACTTTCATTGTTTGTTTGAGCCACAGTGTGTTGCCATACAGCTCCTGCTGGCCTGGGACTCACCAAGTTGATGAGGCTCATCTCAAACTCCTGATCTTTGTCTGGGACTTCTGAGTACTAAAATGATAGGCATGTACCACCATGTGGCTTTTTAAAATCATGTGCATAATTTTTTAACCTAGGGAGTCCCAAAGGTCACCATACACATAAAAACATTAAAATGCAAAATATAAAAATTTGCTCAGGGTTAATTTGTCATAATATTTGAGGTCACACTAATGCTATGAGAAAAATTCTGTAAGCGCTGAATTCAATGTGCAAGGTAACCCAAAGGTTACCGTACATAGAAAAATTCAATTTCTGGGCCATGTAGTAGCTTAAAATAACTTACAGTGATAAAATCAGTTTTATAATAATTTTAAGTAATTAATAAAACTTAGAGTGCAGTAAGGGTACAGTTGGGAGGGAGACCTCCAGACTGTTCAGGGCCACCCCAGTGACTGGGTTGTGAAGGCAGCAGGACTTGAGCAGTGGACACTGGCGGCTTTGGGGTAACACGAGAAGCCCAGAGTGGCAGCCCTACCACCGAGGCCAGAGCACAGCCATTGCCAGAGTCCTCACAGGGAGGGAGCTGGCCTCACGGTTACAGAATGGAGAGAACAACAGTCACAGATTCATCTGACGTCTTGTCAGATTTAACCATTGGCCAGACCGGACTGGCGAATGTTGAATGAAATTCTCTGCCTGGCAAAAAATGAGTTTGGGCAAAATTTCAGCTCCACACCTCCAGATGCCCAATGGTGAGTTCTGCTATCTTACTGGGGAAACATGAAGTAGCTAAAAATAAGGTTACAGGGAGCAGATTACTCCCAGGAGAAAAATGAGAATTTAGAGAGCTTTGGATAGGATTGGAAGACGTGAGTAGTGAAGTCCATGTCAATTCCAGCAGGGACTTGCAGCGTCGGGGGTGACCTGCCTGCCCCTCTCTGGGAGAACAAGGATGGCCACCGGCTCCCTGAATATTAAAGGAGCTTTGCAAGAGGCAGTAGTTTCACCTAGACCTCTGTTTCCGGGGGGGAAAGAATTAAAGGAAAGCTTGACTCTGGCTGTGACGAGAAAGAGCAAGGATGGAGAGGGCCATGTGCCTGTCACGGCCCTTTCCGTGGCCCTCACCTGGTGAGCCAGGGTCCTCTCTCCTGTTTCCTAAACAACAGCTCCAGGGAAGAGAAGCAGGTGTTGAGGTGCTTCCTGGAGGGCCCATTCTTTTTCTTGTTTCATTCTGTGGTACTGAGTATCAGACTGAGGGCGCTAGACCCTTAGCGACAGCTACAGGCCTCTGTGTTTGACACAGCGTCTTGCTGACTTGCCCAGGCTGGCCTTGGAGTTGCTCTCCTCCTGCTTCGGCCTCCCGAGTAGCTGAGCTTGCAGGCATGGGCCACCACACCAGGCCCGGAAACTGTGCTCTCGCTGCCTGTCCCTGCCTCCTTCTCCATGCACACACACGCATGCGGCAACCCTCCATATCCCGTAAAGCACAGATCTTGCTCATGCTGGGCGTGTTCCCTGGCTGGCAGACCCACCTGTGGACTGAGACCTTGAGTTTCCGTGGAGAGGATTTTGTTCGCCTTATAAATGATGGACTTGTATGTATATGAGCTATATATGTTTTAATGAAATTAAAAAGGTAAGCAAGGAGAAACTTGGTGAGCTCCGGCCTGGCATGACACCGGTGTGGGGAGAGATGGATGTGTGGCAGCCACTGCCTGGACTTGTCACTTCCCGTGCCCTAGCCGGAGCTCGGAGCCCTACCCACCAAGGCCACTGTGTAGCATGTGTGGTGGGGGTGACCCCTGGGGCTGGAGGGACAGGGTCAGGGAGGGCCCAGCTGTGGCAGCGCCTCAGAGTTCCCCTGTACAGTAGGACACGCACAGCAGGTGTGGCTTAACGAGGGCCTAGCAGACAAGTGCTCGGTAATTTGCCTTCCACTTTGAATGCGTAATAAGCGCCTAAAAAATCATTACTGAGAGTGTGAACTTCAGCATCTAAACCCAGATTAGCGAGCGACTGCTGCAGACAGAACAGAGGTGAACAATATGTAAAAACTGTGAGCTAGGGTCTCAGAAGATTGTATTGCAGGGAGCAGTATTTACCCAATTAAAGAACATAAGCCAGGCCCAGTGAAACAGGCCTGAAATTCCAGTGCTCTGGGAGGCTGAGGCAGGAAGGTCACAGGTTCCAGCCCAGCTTGGGCAACTTAGTGACTTAGTGAGACCCTGGCTCAAAATAAAAAATGGGCTAGGGACATAGCTCAGTACAAAGGCCCTGGGCTTGATTCCCAGGACCACAAAATTTTTAAAAATTAGAAAATATTTTACAATCATACCAGGTATTGTACCCAGCTGTAAATTTTGCAGAAGGAAGTGCAAGACTGTATCAATCATATGCCTTTGAATTCAAGACCATAAAGATACCATAAATATATCTTGGGGGGCTGAGGCGTAGCTCCGAAGTTAAAGTGCTTCCCTACCAAGTACAGCCCTTTGTTCCATTCTGAACTACGTAAGCCAGGTGTGGTGGTGCACACCTGTAATCCCAACACTTGAGAGGCCGAGGCAAGAGGACTGCTGTGAATTCAAGGCCAGCATTGGCTACATAGTGAGTCCAGAACCTGGACTACAGAGCAAGACCCTATCTCAAAAAAGAAATAAAATTAAAACTATATATATGTATACATTATGTATTTATATACATGTGAGTGTGTATCTAAGTGGACCTACCCACAAATGTACAAAAGAAAAATCCTCTTGAAGCAGTAGCTATCATTCCCACTCCTTGGGCTCCGGCAGCACGCCTGTGCTGGCAGCTCGTGTGCACCCACACGGTGCCTGGGTGTGGCTCTTGCGTCTGGGCACAGGCAGAACAGTTCCTCAGGACAGGAGAGCAGGGAATTTTCCTAGCAGCACCTGCATCCCTGCAGCCACCCCAGGCAGGCCCAAGATGGATGCAGGCCAGCCTGCAGTCACACTGCCTTTGTGCTGTTCCTGCCTCCTCAGGAAGGCCCTGGGCTTAGAGGACAACCAAGTACCCACACAGGAAATAATCAGAGAGCAGGCAGGCCAAGGCTACCAGGTCTCAGGGACAAAGCTCTTATCCCTGCTGAGGACAACATGTCTTTCCTGTTTCTTGGTGTCCAGCATGGGCAGCAGCCAAGTACTTGAGGTCATAGAAGAGGTCACAGGCTACATGGGAAGTGGCTGTTTGCACACATGAACACAGCTGGCTGAGTAGACATGTACCATGGTGACGTCTCTGTCTCATCCTCTGAGTGTAAGACTCTGTTCTCTGCTATACAGGACACACCCAAGATCCTAGACACCCAGCAGACACCTGAGGACACCGAGACTTAAGCAGCCACCGGTGTACACACTGTGAGATACTCCACATCCTGAATCCTCAGGAACTGTGCCTGAGTGGTCGTATTTTTAGGAAAGCACGCTTCTTAAAAGAATGGTCTCCAGGCATGCCTGGGAAGCTGGGGTATCGGGCCTGCGCAAGGCCACACGTGGAGGCAGGTCCACTCTCCCAAGCACTCACGGGCTGTCATGTTCTCCGCAGGACGCAGTGTCATGCTGCCCAGAAGAAGGCCAACTGGCCCGAATCCAAAATGTTATCCAGGAGCTTCCTCCATCCCATTATAGGTAAGAATCCTTGAGCGAAGAAGTGTGTAGCCAACATCGAGGAGGCAGGCTGCGTGGTTCAAGGGGGCAGAAAGCAGAGAGCAGGGGCTTTGCTGGGGTCATCTGGAAACAAGTCAACAGGCCACTGTTACCAGAGTGACTGGGTGCCTCACTGGGGGGTTGGCAACACTTCCAAGATGCTCATCAGGAAGTCGTGCCAGTCATATGAGTCAGCCCTGTGTGACATCCTTTGTTCTTACCCATATTCGTCGCATCACCATATCTATGGAAACCCAAATAGCTTCCCAGGACTTGAGTATTTGGCCAACTCATCCATCTAAAACTTATTTCATAACTAGAGAGGTGATTCTGGCCTGGGATGAAGGAGGAGCAAGTCGCTAGTAAGAACCCCCAGGCCCTGGCACCTGAGATTCCCCAGTTCTCTCTCTGGCTGGTGCTCCACTGGGCCTCAACCAGCTTCGGAGACTGTCACCCATCCCCACACTGGGCCATGGTGCCTACTGCCAAGAAAGTGACTTCCACATATCTTGATATTTTCCCAATATTCCTTCAAAACTTATAAAACAGAAGTAGAGTCTCTTAAATCCAAACATAAAAATTGTCTTCAGATGCCAGGCTTCACAGAGCACCGAATTTCTTATTTGTCCAAACAAACAAGCTAATGAACCATTACAGGACCTTGGAATACCTGATCCGACACCTGGCCCACATTGCCTCCTTCAGCAGCAGGACCAACATGCATGCCAGGAACCTGGCCCTGGTGTGGGCTCCAAACCTCCTCAGGTAACTGCTATACCCTCCCTCCCCTCTCGCCACTCTCGGGGCCTCAGAGCAGCCCACTGTGGAAACAAAGCCCGCCCGGATTCCCCAAAATTAGACTACCTTCCATGCAAGCCAGTAGCCAAGTGATCACTTATAGCACCTGGGATTTAAAGGTGATTTTTTTCTTACTTAGCTATTTGCCTACTGACTTGGAAACTCTGAGTTCCCAAGGCATTTGTTGGCTAACACCACAGCATGGCTAACGTGAAGGATCTGTGTGTTGCAGTTTCTTGAGAAGGCCTTTCTTGTCTTTGTAGCTAGTTGGCTTCTCTTGCCTTTGGTGGGGTCACAGCTGACTATAACTCAAATCTGCTGCCTCATGAGGCTTTGTACATGATGATCTGTCCCATAGTTAGACCAAAGTAGGAAAATCAGTTCCTGTACATTCATGGGTCAGGGTTAATACTCCTGCAGTTGTAATGCCTACCAACTTTTATATTTGCTTAGTGGTTTGGGCTTCACAGCCTTTGAGAGACCCTTCAGTTGGTCTTGAATAGTTAAAATATTATACTAATTAACAAACTATAAATTTAGAAGACTGGGGCCAGTGTACATGGCCTACTACCCTGTTACTACTCCAGGATGAGCAAGGTGGTTTCTTTCACGGTCAGGTCCAGAGACATAGAAGCTGCTGGCTGCAACGGGGATGCGGCCTTCCTAGCTGTCCGGCTCCAGCAGGTGGTGATTGAGTTCATCCTGAGCCACGTGGATCAAATCTTCAGCAGCAGTGCGCCTGGGGCTCTGGAGAATGATGGTATGAATCTTCCTGGCATGTGCCCCACCAGCCTGTCCTTTCTTGCCCTAGTCATAAGGCCCAAGAGGAGTATGTTGAGGGTGGGCTTGGTTCTAGCTCTGACTTGTATTTGTTGGCTGTGTGTGTGAGTGTGTGAGCGTACACCCGTCCACTGACTGTGTAGAGATCATGCATATCTACACATAGGCAACAAAGGTAGGACGTGTTTGCATGTGAATTCAGCATGTTGCTGATCAGTTTCATACATGGCCTATGGGCACTGGAATAGAACTGAACTGGTGTTCTATTTGTGTCAGTGAGTTTTAGCTAAAGACATTGGCAGCATTCTTCCTCGTGACTAGCTTTCATCTTTCATTTGGCGGTGATATCTCAGAAGAGCTTTGCCCTCGGAGTCCTGAGGTGGTGGGTTTCCCGCTCACGTGTGCATTCAGGATGCCTTTCTTGGCAGGAGGCCCCATGGTGAGAACCAGAGCTGCGAAGTGTTTGTCACCCAGTCAGAGCATTCTTTCCCAGTTCAGCTAATACAGCGGGAGAAACTAATATGATTGTCAGAAGAACCTGTTGCAACTACCATCAAATTTAGATGGCTTAACCGAGAGAATAGGAGAGGGATGCCAGTTCCACATCATCATGGCTCCAGATCCATGCTTTACTATGCATCTGGTATGAACTGACCCATCAGTAAACTTTTTTTGTTCCCCCTTCTCCTTAGTCTTTATCGCTGACTTCTTGGGTCATAGTGCACCAGCCAGACTGTGGTCTGTATAGCACCCCCAGGAGAAATCGGGGTGCACTGCTCATGGGATGATAAACACATTTCATCTATCAGAGACATCCGGGTGCTGAAAGGGTTTGTACGCATGCTTTAGTTTTGTGGGTGTCTCACAGGACCCATACCTTGGTTTAATCAATGAGAGCACTGAGACCAGAGACTGTGATACTGCCAAGATTCATTTAAAAATAAGTAGGTATTAAGTACCTCCTGTATACTCAGCACTGTCCTGGACACTGGAGACACATTAGTGCACAGATAGCAGAGACCCTGCCTGGCCTGGAGCTGTGACATGGTTGGGAAGATAGACAGTACATTCTACAAATAAATATCGAATCACTTCAAAGACAGTGAATACCAAGAAGGAATCACAGCAGGTTAGTGCAGTGGCCAGGGACACGTGGGTGTTGCTTTGGGATATAGGGGTCGCTGTCTCTGCAGAAATGTCCCTGAACTGAGACCTGAATGACCCAAGGAACCAGCTGTATCAGAGAACGTGAGGCATGAGTGTCCTCAAAAAGAACAGGGAGTGTAAAACCTCTGAGGTGTCTGTGGGCACAAAGAGCTGTGAATACTGGGTTGCTCACCCCCATATTTAAAAACCCCTGATGAGCAGGGTGTGCTGGCACACACCTATAATCCCAGCGCTTGGGAGGTTAAGGCAGGAAGACTGCGAGTTCAGAGTTACCCTGGGCTACATAACCTAGCCAGGTTCAAAGCCAACATGGCTACATGGTAACTCTGCTTCAAAAAATGCACCCCCAAAAGAATCACTGTTGGAGTAAAGAGAGAGCATTTATGTCATTTATTGTGTCATCATCATTTCCACTTGTTAAAAAAAAAATCACAGCGTAGGAAAGTCATTTGCGTGTATTAGGAGATGACTGGGCATGAGTCACGGGGCCTGTGATCTGTGTGCCTTGCCTTTACACCAGCCCCTTCTGTGTGCCAGGAAGTGGCGCTGTGGGCCGCTCAGCTGTGTAAGCCAAAACCTGGAGTCATTATTTTTTACTCATTCCTTTCTGTAGTGCATCTTTTCTCACAGACAGCACGGGTGTTAGCAAGCCCTGTAACTCCACCTCGAAATATCTCATAAATCCAGCCACGTGCCCTCCTCCTACCACTGACATGCCAGTCAAGAGCCACACCTCCTAAGAATGCTTCAGCATGTCAGATGTGCTTGCTTACAGAGATGGAAGCCCAGGTGGCCCAGGGAAGGTAGCAGCTCAGCGGAGATGGCCTTGGAGCACAAATCGCTGTCTGTTGGGAGGCGGGGCGGTCCCTTGCTGAGTTAAGCCACCTGTGGCTGCGCAGACATTCCCCCCTGGCCAAGAGCTAGGCAGAGTCAAGACCCACTGCTGTTGCTCTGGACCACCGTACATGTTCACAGTATTTGTCAAATGAATGAGTGGCTGGACGGATAGGTGGGCAGACAGATGGTCCCTGTCTGAACAGTACAGAAAGTTGCCAGTTTGCCACGTGCAGCCTCAGTTCCAGAGCTCAGCCCTCCGGAGAGAAGGCCCCAGTGGCACGGGCCCAGTCAAGAGGCCGGCTGGAGGGGCTGTGCACGGGGGGCCTGGCTGGACCTGGCACGCAGGCCTCCATCTGGACTGAGCTCTGCTTGCTCCCTAACAGAAAACCAGCCCATCGTGAAAAGCCTGACCCTGCCGGCCATGTCCCTGCCCATGAAGCTGGTGAGCCTGGAGGAAGCGCAGGCGCGGAGCCTGGCTACCAACCACCCTGCTCGGAAGGAAAGGAGGGAGAACAGCCTGCCCGAGATCGTGCCCCCAGTGGGCACCCTCTTCCACACCGTCCTTGAGTTACCCGACAGCAAGTAAATGGCGTTCTTTTAAAATTCTGGAGGTGCACAGGTGAAAGGAGACAGAAGAAGAACGACGCAGAGTCCTGGGGCCTTGATGGGTTGGGGGCGCAGTCTGGAGGGGGTGTGTAAAGGAATGTTCCGGGAGAAAAGGGAGCTAGCTGACTCCGCAGCTCGCCCTTACCGGTGATGCCCTCACCCACCACCCCCAAGTTGCTGAGCCTCCTGATCTCCTGCAGGTACCAGGAGGAGAGTGACGTCATGGGGCCTCCTCATGAATTCGGACTAAAATTCCTTACTCTTTAGTTTAGACAAAATAGGCCCAACGTTTACAAAAGGAAATCTACCAAAAATGAAAACTTGGTCCCCTCCCCTAAAACACCCCACCTCCAAACCCTCCTCCCCCGTTATATTATAAAAGCTATAGACATGAACCTAAGACAGAAGACGGGTTGGCAGATGGCACTCCACAGGCTGAGAACACGGGAGGCCGTCGAGGACCGCCTCCCTGGCCTCCTTACCAGCTCTCAGCCTCCCCTCCCAGCAAAGCAGGCACCATCTGTGTCACAGGGTGTGTCCTTCCCTCATTCCCCACCTCCTGCACTATAACCACCCCTCCCTCCAGCCCCTGCCTGGAGCAGAAGGCAGTGATGGAAGCAGGAGTCCTAAGTTCTGCCTTCCCCCTTCAGGACTAGGAGTTGAACCCAGGGCCTTCACACTCAGCTACATCCCAAACCTGTTCTTATTTTTTATTTTGAGATAGGGTCTTGCTAAATTGCCGACTTGAGCTTGAGCTGCAGTCCTCCTGCCTCAGCCTCCTAGGATCTTCAGAATATAAGTGTACGGCCACCCCAACTAGGAGTCCCAATGCTAAGCAGCTGATTCTTTGGAGAGCGTCATCCTTGCTGATTGGGCAATGAAAAGAAGTGTAAAGACAGGCACCTGATGTCCGTGTCCTCCCCACAGTGGCAGCAGCTGCCTGCTCCAGAGAGAGGATGAGGCTGTCACCATGCAGGAAGAGAGCCGAACTGGGGAGGGGGGGAGTGGGAGGGGTTTGTGGTCTCCTGTGTTCTCTACTCTAAAGAAAACTGAGTCTACCAGGACTGTAGCATTTACCAGAAATCGGAACCGTGTTGTTCCTTGTGACCTCGGTGCCTGCCACCAAACCCTACCCCGGTGGTTTGCCCCCTGCTCCCGCCTTTAGTAGGCAGCTGTGGTTCCAGCTGGAGGGGGAGGGTCTTTGCTCTGACTTGGGACAGCACAGCTCCCTCGCCTGGGATGACCCCTGCAGAGAGAGCTAGGCGCACTGGGATTGCAGAGGGGAACTTCCTGGAGTACCACAGCCGTTCATCACCAAGAGCACGATTGGAATCTTCTTTCTCAATTTCAAAGTTCCCTCGAAATGACAAGTTAAAACTAACCTGTTATGGTTTGGCTCTTTCAGGAGAAAGCTTTCCAGTAAATCAAAGAAGTGGAAATCTATATTTAACCTGGGGCGCTCTGGGGCAGACTCCAAGCCAAAGCTGAGCAGGAACGGAAGCGTGTTCATGAGAGGGCAGAGGCTGTCGGGTAAGAGGCGACAGGACCTGGGCCCTCCGGGGCTAGGGTTCTCTTTGCTAGGTCTGCTTCTCAAGTCTGTGATTTGATTGCATCAAAATCACGAGCCCACAAAGAGAAAGGTCTCAGCTAACTAGCGAGTCTTTTTTTTTTTTTAATAGTAATAATGTTCCCATTATCAGTTGGACCCAGGGAACCTGTATACCCTTCACGTGGCACCCCTAATGCTAGCATCTCATCAGTGGCAATACAGTTGTCAAAGTCAAAAAATATTGGTCCGTATACTATTAACTAATTTATAGGTGCTTTGTTTTGTTTTTCTGTGCTGGACATTGAACTTAGGGCCTCATGCATGCTAGACAAGCGGTTTTCCCCTGAGCTACATCCTAGCCCTTTCAATTTTATTTGGAGATGGGCTCACTAAGTGCCCAGGCTGGCCTCAAGCCTGCAATTCTTTAGGTTCTATCTCCTGAGAAGGTGGAAGTGCTGATCTGAGTCACACACCCAGCTTAGTATACAGATAGTTTTCATACTTAGCCAGTTGTCCCGCCAACGTCCTTTGGCAAGCCCAGGACCAGGGCAGGAATCCTTACTGCTGTGGTTCTCCCGTCTCCTCATAGCCTCTGGTGTAGGGCAACCCCTTACTCTCTGTGATCCTGATACTTGGGAGGAGAATATCCCAAGGGAAGCAGAACTACACCTCAGTATAAATTTTTCTGTTTGCTCCGGGTTAGACTGAGGTGGGTCTTGCAGGAATCCTGGGGAAGCTGTGCCATTCCTGTCTCATTGTGTCATATCAGGAGGTACCTAATGCCATTGTCTCATGTTTGTGAAGATATCTTTGGTCTCTGGTAAAAGTGTGTCTGTCGTGTTAGCAGGAGTGGATTGGCTTTTGCCTACAATAGTTTTTACTGTGATTTTTCCAAATGATCTTTTTCTATTCATTGAAAACAGAAAAAAAAAAAAAAAAACCTGTCCTTTTTTATCTTATTTATTTTTTGAGCCAAGGTCTGTCTCTGTAGCCCAGGCTGGGCCTGAGCTCACTTTCGCACAGGCCAGCCTTGTGCTCACAGCAATCATCCCAGTGCTGGGGCATCAAAGTCAGGCCTGTGCACTCGCAGGGCAAGTGCTTTGACCGCTGTGCCACTCCTCCAGCCCCCCAGCTGTGGGTTTTAAGTAGGGATGCTTTCCCATCAAGCTTACATCTAAGTAATGAATGGAAATTGATGTTAGAATGGATTGAGGGAACCCCGTGCACTGAAGAGTCTGACCAGTCAAGTTACACACTGTGTTAGGAAAGACAAGACCAAGAAAACTTCCCTCTGTGATTTGTGTATGAGTATAGCTGTAAAGTATGATTAGAATGAGGGCAGCAGTTAAGAAAACAAGTTGTAAATGCCAAATGTACACCTGCAATAAATAAACTTTGATTTGATCCTGGACTTTAAAAAAAAAAAAGGAGCCTGAAAAGACAATTTTAGGAGCTAGGCCTAGTGAATACAAGCCTATAATCTCAGCACTGTGGGAGGCTGAAGCAGGAGGATCTCAAGTTTGAGCCCAAACTGGGCAACTTAGCAACTTAGTGAGATCCCATCTCAACACAAAACAAATCAACAAAAAAATGAGAGACGTAGCTCAGTGCAAAGGCCCTGGGTTCATCCCCTAGTACCACATACCCATGCACACACACAAACACACATGCAGTATTAGGGGCTAAGAAGGTGGATTAGATTGGATATTAGATGATATTAAGTACAGATTTTCAAAGTGTACTAGTAGTTCTTAGCGTACACTAAAGAAGTATTTAAGGGTGAAGCGTTGAAACATTTTCAGAAAACTCAGTGAAATACAGGTAAGTAGGTGGGTAGATAAAGAAATAAAAATATATAGAGCAAGTACATGGCAAAATGTTAGTAATGATTGAAAGTGGCTGGTAGGCTTAAAAGCCTTCAGCTTTTCTAAATGTTTGAAAGTTTTAATAATAAGAATCTGGAAGGAGAGTGTTCTGTTAAGCTCAAAATACTTTATTTTAAAACTAGAGTGGGATTTGAGGAATTCCAGTCTGCGTGTGAATTCAGCGTGGCAAAGCTGGCATGTGTCAGCAGTGTGGTATTTCTTTTACATTTTTATTAATACGCATTGGTGAGTTTCATGTTGGCAGATTTCACGCAGGCCCGTAATGTGCTTTGATGGTTTTCACATGCTGTGCCACGCACGCGCACTCTCCCCACACACTAAGTTGCATGCTTGTGTGGGAGGAGTTTCAGTGTACGTGAGACGCTTTGCTCGTGTCTGTCCCCTCGTTACCACCCTTCTGCTCGTCCCCAGCTCTTCTTCCCCTCTCTGTCCAGCAGCAGTTCCCCTCTACTTCTTGGCACCATTCCCAGGTACCCTCCGTTAGGGAGAACATGCAGCATTTGTCCTTCTCGTGTCAGTCAACGTGATGGTCTCCAGGTCCGTACATGGTCTTGCAAACGACAGAATTTTATTCTTCTTTGTGGCAGAATCGTACTCCGCGGTGTATACATACTATGTTTCCCTCACCCACCAGCCCCAGGCGTCCCGGCTGGCTCCGTATCCTTACTGTTGTGCTTTGGCATGGGTGTGCAGGTGACTTTGATGGCTTCAGGGAATGGTGTCACTGGATCAAATGGTGGTTCCATTTTTAGTGTTTTGAGGAACCAACTGATTTTCATAGCAGTTGTAGTGTTGAGGACTTACGTTCCCGCCGGCAGTGTAGAAGTGTTCCCCATATCCTCACTGGTGTTTGTGTTTGTAATGACAGCTGTCCTCAGTGGAGTAAGCTGGAACCTCAAAGTTGTTTTGATTTACGTTTTCCTAGTGGGTAAAGGTGTTGAACATTTTTTCATATAATTATTGGCTGATTTGTATTTCTTTTGAGAAGTGTCTATTCAGTTCTTTTTTCCCCCACTATTTTTATTAATATACAAATGTAATACATAGTATTTACAATGAATTTGGGTGTTTTGTACACGTATGTGTCATATTGAGTTTACAGTCTCTTCCCATTTTCTACCCTGCCACCCCCTCCATATCCCTTCCCCTGACTCCGGCTATCACTTAATATGGTTCCAAAGAATGTCTGTGTTCTGGGTTTTCCAAGTCAGAGAAACCGTACAGTGTTTAACATATTAATCTTCTGCACCTAATTCATTTCACTGAAGTCACCACTGTAACTCAGTGTCTTATTCCTCGAATAGGTTGCAGCAGTTAAATCTTGATGCCTCTTCTCTGAATCCAACCAATCCCTTTATTGGGATATTTACCAGAAGTTTTTTTTTTCTATATTTTGCTATATCTTTGTTGTTACTCTTAAACCTGGCCTTACCCACCAGTTCACATTAGAAAATAACTACAAGCATGTAGTTCAAAAGACTAGTAAATTTGGGAAAGAAGAAAAAAAAGTTAAATTTCAAATGCCTTAGCTGAATACTGGAAGGTAGATGTTTGTACATTCACAGGGTTATCTTTGCATCAGTCAGTTTTCTTAGAATAAATTTTCATCAGTGACCTAATAAGTGAATTGCTACAATAAAACAAAGTTAAAACTATAACACATTGCTACATTAAATGAACTTAAATCTGTACCATATAAATATACTTAAAGTGACAGATATGAAGGCAAATTTAGTTATTTCAGAATTTTTAACTTTAATAACTTATTCGCTCATATTTCACTGATTACTAACATACTTTTTTCTCAGCTCATTCTCCTCTAGGTGTTGTCACTTTTCCTCTGGGGTCATTGGTGTCGCTGGTCTCCCTTTCACTTTTTAAGTTTCCTTTAAGTATTCTCTGCAATACTGGCTCAGTGGCTGTAAATTCCTTTAAGTTGTCTCTGTCATGGAAAGTTTTAAGTTCTCCCTTTAAATTAAAAAATAATTTTGCTGGATATAGCAGTCTTAGTTGGTATTTATGTTCTTTTAGTGCTTGGATGACATTGCTCCATGATCTCCTGGCTTTTAGAGTTTGGATTGAGAAGTCTGAAGTTATCCTGATGGGCTTATCTTTGTAGGTCACCTTCTGTTTTTCTCTTACTGCTTTTAGTATTTTCTCTTTGTGTTGGGTTTCTAGAATTTTAATTATGACGTGTCGTGATGAGGATCTCTTCTGATCAAAGTTGTTTGGTGTTCTATATGCCTGCAATAGTTCCATGTTCATTTCTTTTCTTAGATTTGGGAAATTTTCTTCCATCATTTCATTAAACATGTCCTTTAAGCCTTTTGTTTTGTTCTTTGTCTTCTCCTGGGTTCCCATAGTTCTGAGGTTGTTTCTTCCTGAATCATCTATCAGCTGTTGTAATGATTCGCTTTCTTTCTTACTTTGTGTTCTTCATGGCCTGTATGTTGCAGCTCAGTCACTTTATTTTCTAGGTCTGAAATTCTATTCTGAAGTTGTTTAAAGTGGTTGCTTGTTATTTCTTGCGTGTTTTTCATTTCCTGAATATCTGCTTTCAATTTTTCTATATCTCTATTGTGTTCTTCTCTAATTTCTTGTATTGTCTTCACTATCTTCTGGTATATTTCTTCTCTGGTCTCCTCTAGTTGCTTTTCAAGGCTTGCTTTTTGCTTAGCTATGTGTTGGTGTAGCTCTTGCACTGTCTGTTTTATTTCCTGCTTTAATTACTGCTTTAATTCAATGTATTTCTAGGCCCAGAAGTTACCATCATTTTTGCCATTTTCATCTTTGGATTCTGCAATTTCAGCATCCCTGGTATCATCTTCTGGGGTGTAAGGTCTTTTTGTAGTAGGAGATTTGTTACCACGTTTCCCCATGGTTCTGCTATCTCTGGCTGTCTCTGGTGCACAGGAAAGAAGGGTTTGGTGAAGGCCCAGACCTAGGTGCCTCTGGAATCCTCTGGCCCAAGGGACAGACAGGGTGATGGAATTCCCAGTCCTAGATGCCTCTGGAAGCCTCTGGGGCTCAGGATTGGCAGGGTGGTGTAATTCCCTGGAAGCCTCTGGGAAGCCTCTGGCTCGTGGGATGGACAGGCATGCCTCTGCCGTACAGGGCAGCGGTGAACCAGAAGCCTCTGGCATGTGCCAGAGGAATGGGGCGATGATCCCTCTTTTTGAGGTGTCTTGTTCCCCCCGGTCCACTCAGCACAGCTCTCCATCTGTCCTGGCTTCCCTCCCCCAGAACGGGGGTCTCCACCCTCGGAGCAGAGGTGCCCTGAGCCATTCAGGGAATAAGCAGCCTTTTCCCCTCTTTTCTCCTCCTCTGTCTGCCGCTTGTGCCAGTTTCTCCCTAGGCACTATTTAAGGGTGGCCCCAAAGCCCTGGTGTGCTCTTCTGAGCTTCCTCTTACTCTAGAGGCTTCAGTCTTGAGCTTTTTTTTTTTTCCTTCTATTTAAAATGGCTCCTGCTGACGTCACTGCCTGCGACAGCTGTTGAGCCCCGTTTCTGATCTGGGATCCCGGGGCCTTTTCTAGGGAGAACGCACGCTGCGTTTGTAGTACACACAGCTGCGGGTGTGTCGCTGCGGACACTTCCCACTTCTCCGGATCCCCGCTTATCTCGGGCTGAGGTTCTGGCCTCCGGACCTTCCTCTGTCTGTGGTCTGTGGATGCCAGCAGCTCGGGGCCGCGTCAAGTCGGCTGCTTCTTTCCTCCTCTTCCGATGTGACTTCAGGATTTCTGACCTGCCTGCAGCCTCCTCTCCGTTGTTGTGTGCTCCGTCCTCTCCCAGTGCTAGGAGTTTGGTCTCTTCTGTCCTGAAAGTCCATACCAAGCTCTCTTCTATCTTGGCCGCCTTCACTGGGTCCTGTGTGCCGGTTCCTAAGGCAGAGGACAGGCTGTGTGTTGATTGGTTTGGCCTGGGTTCTGAGCCAGTGAGAAATCAGACCTAAGAGGCCTGCATAGTTTTGTCTGTGGTTCTAGCACTATGAGAGGCTGAGGCAGGAGGATTGCTGTGAGTTCGAGGCTAGCATGGACCAGACAGTGCATTCAGGTCTAGCCTGGGCTACAGAGCTGTTCGTTTCTCTCTAAACAAAGAAACAAAAAAGAGCTAGAGATACAGTTCAATACAAAGGTCCTGGGTTCAAATTTCAGTACTGACAAGAAAAAGAAGAAAAGTATTATACCTAAGAAGTACAAGTGTTCTGTGATAAGGACAGGGGAAGTGAGTTCTGGATTCTGCCACACGCATTGGACAGGAAAGCACGTTCTTCACAGAATGGAGAGACAGCTTGGGTGAAGGGGACAGGTCGCCACCATTTGGCAGAAAAGATGCGAACTGGGAATTGGGATTCTTATAGGAGAGCGGGAGAGGGAAAGCACCTGGCCAGAAAGCCTTACTATGAGAGCTGGTGTTGGTGGTAATCACAGCACTCTACGGGGCTGAGGCAGGAGAATCCCAAGTTTGAGCACAGCCTGGGCAGTTTAGCAACTTAGTAGACCCTGTCTTAAAACAAAAATTAAACAATGAGCCGAGAAATAACTCATTGTGAAGGCTCTGGATTCAATCCCTAGTTTCAAAAGAAAAGAAAGAGAAAGAGAAAGAAAGGAAGTTCTTGTTCTATAGTAAGAGATTGTTTAAGCACATCAAAGAGAGTATTTCAGTTACAAAATTAGTGACATAGGGCTGGGATGTAGCTCAGTGATGAATGCTTACCTAGGAAGCTAGGAAGCTGGAGTTCCATCCCCCAGCCACGTCATAGCTGGGCGTGGTGGTGCACTCCTGTAATCCCAGCACTTGGGAGGCTGAGGCAGCAGGATTGCTGTGAGTCTAAGGTCAGCCTGGGCCACACGGTGAGTTCAGGACCAGCCTGGGCTACAGAGTAGGATGCTGTCTCAAAAAAAAAAAAAAAAAAAAATTCAGTGACATCTCACTGCAAGAGACTCCCCAGGTAATAAAAAGTAAAAAACCAGCAGAACAAAAAAATTGAGCAAAAATGAAATTAATGGTTTTCTTTGTTCTTGATTTAGAAAGATTTCCACACCCACATGGCATTCAAAGGAGCAGGTCCAAGATGCTGGACCAGATGGTGGGAAGCTCCCGGGGCATGCCACTCAGCACCCACTGGGTGGCTCATAGCCACAGCAATTCTGTGTCAGGAGATCTGTGGTGAGATCAGAGCACTGGTAATATTTTAACAGTTCCCAGGTGATTCTGACATGCAGTCAGGTTCAAAGTCACTGGTCTAACTAAGATCTTAAGAACAAACGAATGAGAGAGAGATCAGCAAACTGGCCGTGCCCGGTGGGGTACAGGAAAGAGACCGAAGACCTGCCACTGACAGTGTAAGTGGCCACTGTTGGAACCTAGAAACTGAAAATCAGCAAGCTGATGGTCATAATTCCAGGGGAGCCATACTACTTAGGTGTGGGTCACTGCATGAACTCTGTGACACAGTCCACCAGCATGGTCTCTGTAGGTGACACACAACTTGCTATTTTTCTGAAATACTCATGTGAAAAGGGGCAGTGAATGGATTAGCGTAGTAAATAATGTTAAAAATTCCATGACTAAAGACATTTAAAAAACTGAACCACCATGAATAGTATTGGAGGTGGGAGTGGAGTGGAAGGGATATTTAAGTATATTTAGAAAATTGAATAGAGGGGTCGGAGGCATAACCCACTACTTAAAGCACTTGGCTAGTAAGCACAAGGCCCTGGGTTCGATCCCCCAGCACTGCATGAACCATGCAGGGTAACACATGCCTATAATCCCAGCACTCAGGAGGCTAAGGAAGGGGAACTCCCATGTACTTGAGACTAATGGGGGCTACTTGGTCTGTTCAGAAGCAGCCTAGACTGCAGAGTGAGACCCTGTCTGAAAGAGAGAGGGAGAGGGAGAGAAAGCTGAACAGAGATAAGAAACAAAGGATAAGGAAAAATGGACAAACCAAAAAAGAAAAATGGGACACTGAATAAAGGAACAGGGACTTTGAATCAAATTCCAAGTGTTGGTCTTCGAAATGATATCATCCAAATTTTTTATATCATCAAAATGAACTCCTGAAGCCAGGCCCACCCGTGGCACACACCTGTAATCCCAGCACTTGGGAGGATCAGACAGGAAAATTGCTCAGAGTCTAAGGCCAGCCTGGGCTACATAGTGAGTTTGGGACCAGCGTGGATGCACAGCGAGACTCTGTCTCAAAATAAACGAAACAAAATAATCTCCTGAGCAGAGCAATCCCAAAACTTAAAAGGAAAGCTCTAGGAGTTTCAGGCTTTCCCGTTAGGTGAGGGAGGGGATTTACGGACATACAAGCTATCGGAGGACGGGGCTGGAATTGTACCTCTGTGAGGCCAGGCCAATGCACCAAAGAGGAAAATGTAGTCAAAATGTAGCCATGGGCCCAGGGGTCCTGCCTTCTCAGTTACAACTCAGAAAAGAAGCCAGGGAGTCCTTGGGGACTGTTGCAGAAAGCCACAGCTCTGGTTTGCTGCTGTGCACGGCAGTGCGAGAAGGAAGTACCAGATGAGATAGAAGACCCAGGGCCGGAGTGCAGCTCGGTGCAGGAGCGTGTGCTGTGTAGAGCCGAGGCCTGGCTTCTGTCCTCAGTACTGAGAGAGAGAGAGAGAGAGGGAGAGAGAGAAAGAGAGAGAGAGAGAGAGAGAGAGAGAGGAGACTGATGTCTGTCTAACAGCAGAGGTGGACATTGGTGGCCCTGCAGAGAGAACTGCTCACTGTGCCACTCAGGATCACCGAGTCTCTGCTCCAGGTCAACACGTGGAACCACAGAAAGTCCAGAATTGCAGCTCCTGGAAAAGAAAAGGAAAGCATGCCTCAGAATATGCAGACAAAGAGACGCCAGCCAGGCCATTTCAGATCATAAATCATTTTCTAAACTTGTAGAAATAGCCTCTCTTCACAGGACAGGGATCCTGGCACGCTGCTGAAGTGAAGAGGTTAAAGGCAGGCTCTGCCATGGCGGAGGGTGTGAGTGGAGAGGCTGGCATCCTTCCGCTGCGGCCCTTGTCAGAGTCCCCAGGCTGAGGAGGCCAGGGGCCCCACTCCGAGCCCCTGGATAGAGTGGGGTTCGGAACAAGGAGAGGAAAAGGGGCACTCCAAAGGCGGGAAAACAAGGTTAGTCATGGCCCGGCTTGGGTTGGGGCCAGCCCGAGTGGCTCCTTGGAGAGCTGTCCCATCCCTGCCTTGTTGCTGAGCCCCGGGGAACCCTGAACAGCCACAGCAGCAAGCCGCTATCCTGCCCTGGCTGGAGGATTTACGCCGGTCCAGGTTAGCACAACAGAATTGCTTCATAGTCATTTCCTCCTTTTTTTTTTTTCCTTCTGTATTTTCATTTTCTCCAAATTAAATTTTGCCAATAATTTTTATTTGAATATTTATGTGCTATAGATTTATTTATGAGTTGATTACATAAACTTGGGGACAGGGTACCCGTGCCTAACACTTCTGATCTTTTCCCCTCCCCTCATTCCCTCCCTCACCCTTTTTCCAGCTTCCCCAACTGCCAAGATACCTTCCCGTTCTGTGCAGTCTGTTTCCCTATCTCCTACACTCTCTCTTACATTTTGTTCATTTTTTAAAAATCTGTGTATACATGAACTTCAAGTTCTGTACTGTGATGCATTAGAGACATGGGGCTTGGAGAATCCGTGAGCATCTGCGCACACCCTTTTTGCAGAAGCTCACCCATTTCCCAGCTGGCCCTCGCCCTCTTCCTGCTCTGTCACTCATGGCTTTTTTATGACATTATTTTTGTGGATTACCTAAGAGGGAGGGGCTGGAGGATTGGCACAGTGGTTAAAACGCTTGTCTTGCAAGCACAAGGCCCTGAGTTTGATTCCCCAGCACCACATACTTATTTTTTAAATACCTAAGAGGGACACCTGTATATAGTTAGTCTTTCGTGCTTGGTCCATTTTGCAGAGCACTGTTGACTCTAGGTGGCCCCATTTTCATCCAAAACCTTCATATCTTTCTTTATGGCTGCATCATATTCCATTGTGTATAGGTACTGCATCTTCTTTAACCATTCCCGTACGGATAGGCAGCTAGGTTGTTTCCGGAATTTGGCTGTTATGAATTGTGCTGCCATAGATATGGATATGCTTGTGTTTTTATGGTATGCTGACTGTATTTCTTTTCGAAACATGCCCAGTAGGGCAGTAACTGGATCAGATGGAATTTCTATTGTCATCTCTTAGTAAGTCTTCACAACAGCTCTTTTTTCCTCAGTTTACACGAGAAAAATGAAGTTTAGAAAAGTAAGCTGTTCGAGGTTACACGGTCCCAGAGCGAACAGTGAGCTTGAGTCTCAGACCGGCAGAGTTGGAATTCAAACGCGGGTCTATGTGGATCTTGTCTTGGCTACTGGTCGTAGGCCTCTGCTCAGCCTCCATGTTGCCCTGTCCCTCCTCCTCCCAAGTTTAAGCTTCAAGCCTGTTAAGCTCCCAGAAAAGCAACGAACTGAGAACACATCTGTGTTTGTTTTCTGTTGTTATAACACAGTACACGGGGGTGGATGTTTTAAAAATAATAGAGCCTAGCTAGAAGCCTAGAAAACCCGTCAGAGCATGGTGCCAGCGTGTTCTCGGCTTCTGAGGAGGCCTGGTGTTGCTGCACCTCAGGGAGGAAGTGGAATGAACGCGAGTGTTGCATGAGACCTTTGCTGGGGAGACAGAGATGCCTATCTGCTCACCCCAGGTGGGGCTGACCTGCAGACCAAATTAATGATCACGCCGAAGCCCAGCTTGGGAAACCAATAAGTTTATGAGTTTATTGGAGTTACTAATGGGAGCGCGGGTGAGGCGCTACTTACAGCGCCATGGGGACACACGGGTCGTCGTGTCACCAGAAAGCCCGCTCCAGAGAAGGTGGCTCCTCACAGAGCCCGCGTCCAGCCCGCAGGCTCTCCTTCCTGGTCAGAGACGGCTCTTTTCTTAGAACTCGCCCACAGCTCTTCTTTCTAGAGTCACTTCCCTTTGGGTGGCTACAGTTTTTACTTTTTTCCCCCTGTTTTATTAATATGTGTATACGCAGTACATAAAGTTTCTGTTGAACTTGAGTATTTTGGGCACACCTGTGTCAGATCAGAGCTACAAACCTTCCCCTCTGCCTCTGTGACCTCCCATGGCCTGCCTCCCCAGTTCCCACTGCCCTCCCCATTTAGTTCTGTGAAGTGGCTGGATTCCGGGTTCCTCACGTTAGGGAAACCGTTGGGTATTTCACCTTCTGTGTCCGCCTCGCTTCCCTGGCGACAGCAGTTCTGCGTTCTGCACCCACTCCCTCGCCCTGCGCCCTCAGCGGCCTGAATACCCAAGGGACAGCGCCCCATGAAGGCCCACGGACCTGCACCCTGTGCCAGAAGGCTGTGCCGCTGGCTGCAGGGCACACCTGTGGAGCCCCCAGCCGCAGGGCCACGTGGTCTGGTGGCTGCACGTAGAAGCTGGACTCGCGGCCCTAAGGGTGGCCCCTAATTCCTGCTTGAGTCTCCTTAGCCCCCTCCCTCCAGGAGGGAGCCCCAGCTTGGAGGAGTCCGCTTCACAACAACAGATGAGTGTAGGAAGAGAAGGGGCGGCTGAATTCCTGGGATGGCTGGCCCTGTCCTGTGGCCGCCTCCCACTGGGTCCTACCCCCCTCACTGCTGTAAGGGAGAGCTAAAGTCCCAATACCTGAAACATGCAAACCATTGCACTTTCTGTTACTTTACCTGGAATAAATTTTTTACTCGTTTAAACTACACTTTTCCCAAACCCTGCTCTGGCAGCGCACAAAGACGCACAGAGTGTTCCAGGCCCAGAGCAGGGACTCACAACAGACTTGCTTCACTCTGGTTGGGATCCTTCCTAGGGTGAGGTCGGTGGGTGGGATCATAGGAGGAATTAGTCTGTGCTTGCAGGCGCAGAGCTGTGCCAGAGAGGGTGGGGACACAGCGATCCTGGCTCCCCCAGGCCTCTCACCTGCTGCACCTAGTTCCTGGGTACTGATAGGCAGCTGTGGCCGTGAGTCCTGCTCTCTAGCTGGCCAGGTAGGAGGAGCTGCCTGGGCCCATGTGGAGTCACACTGTTGAATACTTTCCATACAGTTCAGTTGGGCTTAGGCCTCCTCACTTGCCATTGTTATTGGACAGAATTGCAGTCTACCTTAACCTGGAAAATGTTCCTAAGGCTTTGATGGATCAAGGCCCTGTTTTTAAAAGGTCAGTCTCATTACCACAGCCAGAAATGATTCTGGGGGCTCACGTCTATAACCCCAGCACTTGAGAGACTGAGGCAGGAGGATTGTGAATTCATTCAGCCTGGGCTAAATGTCCAGTCCTTGTAAAAAAAAAAAAGAAGGAGGAGGAGGAGGAGGAGGAGGAGGAGGAGGAAAGAGAGAGAGGAAGGAATTAAGGGAAGGAGAGAGCAGGGAGAGGGAGGAAGGGAAGAAAGGACATTGATCTACAGCAGAATGGAAGAATGTTTTGGAAGGGCTCAAACTATAAATTATTGAAAACTTTACTAAAGCAATTTCTCTTATTTGCTTATTAGCCTGGCCTATTGCTGTGATGGCTTCCTCTCAATATGCATTCATTTGGGATATTTTTTCTTTTGTCTTTAGTGGAAAAAACTGCTATCCGGCCCGCAAAAAGCATGGACTCGCTGTGTTCAGTGCCTGTGGAAGGTGAGAGTTTACAGTTAGCCTCTGAGCTGGGCCTTACAACTGGGAGACTGAGCTCATCCCAGACCCGCCCTGGTCGCTGCTGGGATGGTGGTCAGCCTCACAGTCTCACAGGCCCCTCCCTGACCATCCCCAAATCAAGGGCTCCCTGTAGCTCTCCCTCCCCCACCTACTCTACCTCCACTTCGCACTGCCCTCTTCCCCTGGCCTTCCTCTGACCACAGCTGAAGACCACAGTTACTTTTTACCCAAAACTGAAGATGAAAAGTCAGCGCCTGAAAACTTAGGCGGAAGCTTGGGCAGAAAGAAGGGCTAAGCCTGGGTGTGCACCTCTGCACTTCTGGCTGGTGGATGACTGTGTCTCTTGAACGTGGGCGTCTCTGTAGGCCCAAGCTTCATCGTGCTTGCCAGGCCATGACGTGAACCGGTGGATTCACCCATTATTCATTTGTCAGCAGACATTGACGACACACCAGTCAGTTCCGTGTCAGGCACATTTCGTCCATGCACAGGACTCTTTGTTAGAGGGGACGTGTGCACAGTTGCATGAGAGATGACGCCGAGAACCAAAGCGTGCACCCACTTGTGTGCTCACAGCAGCCCTAGCCCACGGGCTGACTGCTGTGTTTCTCTCCCATCTATTGTTGTTACACAACCAGCCCCGTTACGGGTTACAAGGCGAAGGGCTTCCTTGGCTTCAGGTTGTTCAAACTCTGCCATATTTGTCTCATGGCTTTCTGATCCCATTCATACAAGACAATTTTCTCTTTGATTACAAAGGTAACCTGAGACAATACAGAAAACATGTAGAACAACTTAAATTCCAAACCTGTAAAACAGGAAGAATTTTTTAAGCTATTAAAAAAAATCCATACTTTTAAGATTTTTATAAACTGGGGATCAAGCCCCAGGCTTAGCTACATCCCTGGCCCATTTTTTTAATTTTTGATTTTTGACACAGGGACTCTCTGCTCAATCTGGGCTCAAACTTGGAATCCTCCTGCCGCAGCTCTCCAGAGTGCTGGAATTACAGACGTGCACCAGTGGGCCCAGCTTACTTTTAGGATTTGCATTTGCTTTGGTTTTGAAACCTCTTGGGAAAGTTGTTACAGGATTTAATAAATCAAGATCTATTATCCGTCACTTACATGGGTGCTGGGCTGGTCACCTAGCATCTATCTCATTTTCTTGTGTATTAATGGAGATAATCACATTTCATTAAGAGGGTAAGCATAAGAATTTAAAATATTAGATAAAGTGCTCAGCATGATTCTCACCAAGATAGAATTTGTTTTCCGGAATCCCCAGAGCCCGCTTCTCCCTTCTTCATTCCCCGCTCTTGTACCGACATCTCTCTTCTTTGCCTTCACTTCTGAATCAGTGAAGAGCTCAGTCCTCACAACAGTGCTTGCTCCACTTAGTTGATTCAAGTTCCTCATTTTCTGAATCAACAGGAAGAAGCCTGGGAGCAGGGGAAAAGGTCTTGTCCGGAACAGCATTGGTTTCCTCGCTGGGAAGTCAGGCGCTGTCTGGGCCTGTCTGCCAGAGAACACATACAACAATAAGTTCTAAAATTTTCAAGTAAAACAAGATTTGTTATTGTGCCCTTTTCTTCTTCATTTTGAGCAAATCATTTTCACCGTCTCTTATCTGTTTTTTTCATGTTCTACACGTGATGCTTGGTAAATGGCAGCCCTGTTCAGCAGTCTTGCAAGGCCCTGTTTTTGGAGCCTGCTCTCCCTGCAAAGTTTAAAAATGATACATACAGCACCGTAGCGAACGGTCCTTAAGAGCGATGACTAGATTCTGTGCACACAAGAAATGCTTTCTCAGGATCATTGGAATGTTGCGTGTCATCCTCATCGTGGGTTGCTGTGCCTCTGTGGCCGTGGAGGCCACGGGCCCGCCCTTACCGGAGGGCCTGCAGCAGGTGTTTGCCCGGGCTGCTGACCAACGCATACTTGTTCTTTTTCACCAGGAAAAGAAACAAAAGGAAATTTCAAACCAACGGTCTCCACTGGAGGATTTTTCATTCCAGCCACAAAAATACACTCGGCCAGCACCGGCAGCTCCTGTGACCTCAGCAAGCAGGGGGGAGAATGGGGCCCGGAGGGGACACCCGCCGGGGCGGAGGGGGGACTTGATGTGAGTAGCGACCGAAGCCCACTCCCTGGCGGTCAAGCCCGGTCCCCGCCCGAGCAGCTGAAGGTGTTCCGGCCTGTCGAGGATCCTGAGGTCGAGCAAACTGCCCCGAAGATGCTGGGCATGTTTTACACCTCGAGCGACAGCCCCAGCAAGTCCGTCTTCACCAGCAGCCTCTTCCAGATGGAGCCTTCGCCCCGTCACCAGCGCAAGGCGCTCAACATCTCGGAGCCCTTCGCAGTGTCTGTGCCACTCCGCGTGTCAGCGGTCATCAGCGCCAACAGCACCCCATGCAGGACCCCCCCAAAGGAGCTGCAGTCCGTCTCCAGCCTGGAAGAGTTTTCTTTCCAGGGATCAGAGGGTGGAGGTTGGCCTGAGGACGAGAAGACAGCGGATGCTGAGACTTCTGCAGGTAAAATAGGGAAGATGAGGTGTCTTCATTGCAAGAGATAAAAACCAGATTGAGCTTGCTTAAGTAGTGCCTGCAGTATAGTGCGGTGACCCAGACTGGACTGTAGGCTCCGCAGCAGACCGCCTGAGTACCACCCAGGTGCGCTGCAGGATCCCCGGCAAGTCAGCATGACCCTGTTGGGCCTCAGTGTCTTAACTGAAAATAGGATTGTCGCTGTCAGTAATCATCCTTTTTATAAGTTTGCTGTGGATGTTGTTTGTTAGCATATAATATATGGTAAGTACCTGATAAACATTACCTATTGTTCTATTTGCTCATAGTGAGACGGCAGGAAGGAGAGATCGCAGAAGGAATGCAGAACTCCAGAGCTGGAGTTGAGGGTTTAGCGCTTCCAGAAGCGTTCTCTCTTCTATCCCTCCACCCCCATCCCTCCCGCTTCTCTGCAGAGAGCATGGCTAGTAACCCTGGCCACCATAGAGCACCCATCTCTCATTTCCTTATGGCACGTGCAGGAAGGACTCTGATTGGCTTGCTTGGATCACATTCCCAGGGCTGGCCCCATTCCTCTTGCCAGGTCAACAGGGTGGTAGGATGGGCGAGGCTCGAGTCTGTAGGCTAGACTCTGTCTGGAGAGAAGTGGGGTTCTTTGATCAGCAGCCTGACCTGACCCACCTAAAATGGAAGTAAGCAGAACCTCAAAGGGAAGGATGCCTGACAGTCAGATGAACACGTGCCTAGGTGTGACTTAAGAATGTCTCCAGTTCAATTACTATAATATGAAGTAACTTGTTCTCACTACCCGCTGTGTCATGAGGCATGTGCTAGGCCTTCCACAGGTGGTATCTATCTCGCTGCCATCACCACAGCTCCATTCAGTGTTTCTACTCCCACTTGCTCAGAGAGGAGTAAATAATCCATCTGAAACCTTACCCTTGGGCGACTGAGTAACTTAGTGAGATCTTGTCTCAAAATAAAAAAAACTAAAAAAGGAGACCGAATCTACCACAGAGCCAAGGCCCTGGGTAGAGGCCACTGGGTTCAATCCCCAAGTCACAAAAATAAATAACTAATAGACTGACTTCAAAAAATAAAGCCACTAAGTGATGAGAAGAAAACCATGCTAAATGGAAGGCAGGAGCTAATTTTTTTTTAATTGCCTGGAGGAATAGTCTAGTGGTTAAAGTGCTTACCTGGCAAGCTCAAGGCCCCAAGTTCAATTCCCCAGCACCACATGAGCTGGGCACAGTGGTGCTCGCCTGTAATCCCAGTACTTGGGAGGCTGAGGCAGGAGGATTGCCATGAGGCCTAGGCCAGCCTAGGCTACATAGTGAGTTCAGGACTGGCCTGGGCTAGAGGGAGATACTGTCTCAAAAAAAATTATTAGTTCAGGTATCAGAATGTTATCGCTGTGTCTGACTGGGATACAAGACGGCGTTATGGTGAGGTGGCGGTAAGTCAGCAGATTCGCCACCGTCACTGGGCAGAGCTGTGCTTAGCCACATGGCTTTTCTGAGCTTGCACTACACGTCAGCCACTGCAGTGATGTGTGTTGACCTTCATTACCTACCTCACCCTCAGGTGGCGCTGCAGAGTCTCTCGTGCCAGTGTAGGAAGATTACAGGACTCCTTGAGAAACTAGAATTTGAAACCAAGTTGCTTAAATTCCTCCCTCAATAATAACATTTGTGGAGAGCCTGCTGTGTGTGAAGCACCGTCCTGTGACTTGCTTAGGCTCAATTCCACACAGAGACAGTGGGCCTTCCTTTGTGCGCAGCAAAGGAGCCCGACCTGAGGCCTGCTCGGAGGATGTTTAAGATCAGAGCTTACCTGCAGTGGGCGTGCCCAGACTGGCTGTCGGGAACCCTCAGGGAAGCCATCCACTGACAAGATCTCTTTGCAGCTTGGTGTGAACAGCAGATTTTTGTAGTCTCAGGCACCGAGTTTGACTTCTCAGGACCTGGAGTGAAGATCCCACAGGGGCAGGGTTTCTCCTTTGACACTGCGGGTATTTCAGGCTGGATAACGTGCCGTGGGGCTGTGCATTGGAGGACACATACTTAGCAGCATCCTTGGCGTCTATGCATCGGATGCTAGTAGCACTCATCTCTCCCAGAAGTGACAAGAAAAATGTCTCCAGGCACTGCCAGTGTCTCCTGGAGGGGGGAAGGCAGTGGACATTGCTGGAGTAGAGGATCTCTCAGGTGCCCCTTCTCTGAAAGCTTGGGGCATCATCAGGAGAGAATGGTGAAGAGGCGAGGGCAGTGATTTGAGAGAACTCCCCATCCTTGTGAAGCCAGGCCAGGCCAGGACAGTGCCGGGAGCAGCCTCTCCTTAAGTGCAGTCCTTAAACTGACCATTTGCATCCTCATTGCAGCTTCTGTTGCTAGCAATGCCGTTCTTGAGGACGCCACACCCGAAGCCGGAAGCCAGGGAACAGTGGGATGCAGCCAGGGCCTTTCCCTGGAGCCAGGCGCCCCACCAGAGAAGAAAACCTCAGGAACCCCCGTGGCCTGTCGACAGTCGAGGGAATCAGAGAAGGAACTGAAACAAGAGCAGGTAGAGGAGCAAGGCCCAGAGGCTGGCCAGGTGGAGGCCAGCGCTCCTCCCGAGAGCCCGAGTGCCAGCGCTGAAGCTGCGGTTCTCCGTGAGATGGTAAGGTGGACTCTTCGCCTCTTACCCCCTGGGCGGCTCCTTTTTCCAGAGGGATCCTGAGGGTACAATTAACAGTAGAATTACAAGAATTAGTTTCTTCCAAAAGGATTTTAAGAGACTCACTTGTAATTAAGACCCAGGATGTTTTTCTTTTGTTGCAGCAGACTTTTCAGGAATCTAGTGATGGGATGTCAGCCTAGTAGGAAAGGTCACTGAAAAAGTAATCGTCAGGGGAAGCCGAAGCATAGAATGTGCTGGATGCAGGTGCTGGAAGAGTCTGACCTAGTTAACTTAGTCAGAAGGAGGAACCGTGTCACCAGGGCCAGATGGTTAATATCGTTCGTCAGTTCTATTACTTGAATGATACCTATACTAGTGCAGCACATATCTGGGTATCTAGTAGGCAAAATCGAATTGTGCCCTATAAAGAAATGCAGTGCAACAGAGACAGCTTACCTTTGAGAAATCCTGGAGAGTTATCTGAAAGAAACTCATTTCAATTCAGCAAGCTCTTCACTGAGCAGCTTCGCCGAGTATACCAGGTACCATCTGACCTTGAGAAATCACTGCAAACCCTGACCTCCAAGAGCTCACAGTCAGTTGAGAGTAAGACAAGCCTAAAAGTAGCAGGAATATGAAACATCAGATGACAGAGTCGGGCGAGACGGGATGAGGAGTTGGCAGTGGATTGGAATTCTCAGAAGGCTCGAACCCACCATGGGATGGAGACACCCTGAGCGGCTTCTCCTTGGGACAGAGACAAGAAGTGAGAGAAACTGAGATTTGTTTTTCTGGCCCTGGCCAGGCCTCTCCCCATACTTTTCGTATTCATATCCTTGGCCTTTGTGTAGGAAATGGGAGGAGTCGAGGACTCCGAAGCTGGAATTGAGGGGAGACAGGGCGGAAGCAAGATGGAGCAGAAGACAGTTTAACGACCACAGAAAGAGCCCCGGGTCGTATCTGTTCCGCTTACCTGCTTGTTGCTAGGAGACAGTACCCAGCCCCTGCAACTTAAGGGAGGAAGGGTTTGACTCACAGTTTTGGAAGGTCTGGCCTGCAACAAGGAGAAGGCATCACGGAGGGCCTAGCTGGGGAGAGCTGTCCTTGGTGTGGTGACAAAAAGTGAAGGGCAGAGGGCAGAGCTACGAAGGAAGGAATTCTGTCCCTCTAGGTCACTCTCCAGAGGCCCACTCCCCCTGACCAGGACCCACCCTGAACGGCACAGAAAATTGGTGGGTTAACTGACCAAATCAGATTCCAGACAGTATCCATGAGTAGCAGGAAAGTATTGGGGCTGGAGGAATAGCTCAGCGGTTAAAGAGCTTGCCTAGCAAGCACAAGGCCCCCTGAGTTCGATTCCCCAGCACCACATAAGCTGGGCGTGGCGGTGCACACCTGTATTCCCAGCACTCAGGAGGCTGAGGCAGGAGGATTGCCATGTGTCCAAGGCTAGCCTGGGCTCTGAAGTGAGTTCAGGACCAACCTGGGCTACAGAGGGAAATCCTGTCTCACAAAACACAAAAGTAATTACAGTAACGTTTATCTCCGAGGGTGTAGGGGAAATTAAGAAAATGCAAAGTATTTTCCAACACATAGTAAATCTTCATCATCCACAGATATTATGGATCCTGTACGTTCTACCCCTGGGGTGGCACAGGCTGGCAATCCCTTCGCTCTCCCAGGAAACAGGGCAGGTGTCAGTGTCCAGGGCCCTCGGTTCCTAAATAATAAGTTTCATGTTGTTTTTCAGGATGAAGATGATCTGATCAATGCTCTGATCTGGCCTGAGATTCAACAGGAACTAAAAATCATTGAATCCGAGGAGGAGCTCTCCTCATTACCAGCACCTGCTCAGATCTGCCCAGTCCAACCAATTCTTGAGTCAAGTTCATTGCCCTTTCCATCCCCAGAGCCTCCTGAGAGCTTGTCCTGTAGCTCTGGCCCTCACCCACTCTCGGCCTCTCTGGAGGTATGGAGTAGGGACTCAACCAATCAGAGCACACAGGGAGCTGCCACGACAGCCAGTAGAGAGAAGCCACAGACCCCCAGTAGCCCTCAAACATCGCACCCTGAGCAGCACCTACCCCTGGATAAAGCAAGTCCGGCTCTTCTGGAAATAGTACCCTTTCAGAAAAGGTCTCCGTCAGCAAGGATGGAGGTGGGAGACCCCGGGAATCTCCCGCCTGCTCCTTCCCCTCCAGCTCCCCTGGAGGAGGCGCCTCGAGTCCTGCTGTCAAAGAGCAGCCCTGAGACAGAAGATCCAACCAGGCATTTGAGGACAAGTCCCGTAACTGAGCAGCCACAGACGCCAGACAGCCCTGGGACCCCTAGCTCCTGTCAGGATGAAGCCACTCCAAGGCAGAGTGAAAAGCCAAATTCAAAGGACGCTGCTGCCGAGGGACAAGGCCCCGGCTTTCCAAGCCCCACCAAGGAGGTTGAGATCTCCACACCAGGAGAGGGGGATGTAGCCCAGTCAGTACAGGAGCCTTCCGACTGTGACGAAGACGACACTGTGACAGACGTTGCTCAGCATGGCCTGGAGATGGTAGAACCCTGGGAGGAGCCCCAGTGGGTGACAAGTCCCCTTCACTCTCCCACCCTGAAAGAAGTGCAGGAGACCCGGGTACAGGGCCACCAGAGCCACCGGCTGGAAAGGAGGCTCATCCACAGGCCCAGCCTTCGCCAGAGCCACTCTCTGGATAGCAAGACAACCGTGAAGAGCCAGTGGACTCTCGAGGCTTCTTCCTTCAGCAGCTGTGCTAACCTTGAAACAGAGAGGAATTCTGAACCGCTGCAGCCCCAGGCATCCAGGATAGAGATTATTGCGTGGGATGCGACAGCCCCGAGGTCCTTCAGAGAGTGCCCTTCCCTGAAAGGGGCGGAGGTTCTTCCCAGCCAGGAGGGGCCAGCTGATATGCAACCCAAACCAGCAGAAACCAACCTGGCCAGCCTAACAGAAGGGACAGGCCTGGGGACACACCTGGGGCACAGCAACCTGCAGACTAAACCAGATGCTGTTCCTGGGCCAGAGGGCGGTGAGGAGAGCTCTTCTGCTCCTCAAGGCGGCTCCTCGGCTGGAGAGGTGCAGCCCCCAAAGTCTCAGCTAAAGAGCACTGAGTGCGGGCCCTCAAAAGGGAAAAACCGGCCCTCCTCCCTCAACTTGGACTCTGTTGTCCCCACTGCTGACCTCTTCCGGCTTGAGAACAACGGGGCCTCATCTAGCTCACCTGGAATGCACATCTCTGAGCCCAGAGAACCCAAGGTCACCTGGATGACATCATCTCACTGCAAAGCAGATCCTTGGAAGGGTCACTCCCATGACACCCAGGACCTGGAGGCTGTTGCTCATGCCCTGACAGGCCGCCGTAACTCAGCGCCCGTGAGTGTGTCAGCTGTGAGGACCTCATTCATGGTCAAAATGTGTCAGGCCAAGGCTGTGCCCGTCATCCCACCCAAGATTCAGTACACACAGATCCCGCAGCCCCTGCTGCCTCAGAGCGCGGGGGACAGTGAGGCCCAGGCTCTGGAGAGGAGCCAAGAAGAGCACAGCTCAACTGCTGGGGCCACTCAGAAATCTACCAAAGATGAGGCTTCGTCTTCCCTAAGAAGCCCAAAAGAAGAGAAGCCAAAGCAAGAGATGGGAGGCTTTAAGTGCACACGGAAGGACGCGACGGCATCCTGCTCCTGCGAGGGACCCACCACCCTTTCTCCAGAACCAGGCTTGCCTAACCTGCTGTCCACGCAGGATACCACAGTACAGTGCAGAAAGCGCACATCAGAGACAGAGCCATCTGGGGACAACCTCCTCTCTTCCAAAATAGAGCGACCTTCTGCTGGTCCTAAGCCTTTCCACAGGTCAAGGCCGGGCCGACCTCAGAGCCTAATCTTATTCAGTCCTCCCTTCCCCATCATGGACCACCTTCCCCCCTCATCCACAGTGACAGATTCCAAGGTCCTGCTGTCCCCTATCAGAAGTCCCACTCAGACAGTTTCCCCTGGCCTTCTCTGTGGGGAGTTGGCCGAGAACACGTGGGTCACACCAGAAGGGGTTACACTTAGGAATAAGATGACCATCCCTAAGAACGGCCAAAGACTAGAGACCTCAACAAGCTGTTTCTACCAGCCTCAGCGGAGATCGGTGATTCTGGATGGAAGAAGTGGGAGGCAGATAGAATGACATCAGTTCACCTGCTGGTATCTGCATAACCTCTGTGACCGGCCTGCCATCACAGGGCCACCGTGCCACTTTCTAGGCACATGGCATCTAAGTTTGGGCTTCTTTTGGCCTCTGACTTCTCTTTTCAGCTTTTGACCACCCGTTAATTAGTCCATTTGCCAAGGGAGTGATCAAGGGAACCCCAGAGGTGGCATTTAGATAAGTGTGTGAGCAGGTAGGAAAGGTTAGGGAAGGGAATGGGGTGGAGTGGCAGGCTGCTGTGAAGCTTGGGGCCTGGGACGTGCACTGCTTCCCTGGTACCATCTACTGCTGTTAAGAGCTGGTGGTGATAATGTCCTTTTGAAAGCAAAATCTTCTGCCTGGGTCAGAAAATACGGCAAATGAAATTCAAAGGCCTCCCTGTCCTCCATGCTTTTTAACATGCTTTAAAGCACGTGTTCTTCTGCACCGGTTTTCTTGTAAAGCTTTGTAAATGTGTCCTGTCCAGAAAAGAAGCAGATCTGGAAATGCAGACGAGCATGCACTCAGATGTCCAAGGGGGGCTTACACAGGCCCCTTCTCTGGAATCGCTGCAGACTGGCCCAGCGTGACTCCAGATACCACACTGGAAGTCAGTCTCCGCTTAAACAAGCCCTGAAACTGGCAGCAGCCACGAAGACTTTCTGGCTCTGCCTTTCATGAACTTGGGACCCCACCTGCCTCACACTGAACTCAGATTTACAAGCCAGTAGCTGGGCGGAGTGGGGACCAAGTGAGGATTGCCTCAGTGCAGGGGACCAAGTGAGGATTGCCTCAGTGCAGCGTGCCGAGTCTGCACGCAGGTCTGCAGTGGGGGAGGTATGAGCTTTCCTGACAACAGCCAAGTCCACGCACCACAGGGGCCAAGCAGAGCTCACACAGAGGCTAAGCACACTGCAGACTTGATGTGTTTAACCTGGCGGGGAATTAGCAGAAAGCACTTCTAGCTCAGCCTCAGGCTCCCACTCCCCGCCTGCAGCACATGAAAGGCAGCAGGGAGCGCCCCTCCTGGAAAAACCTTGTCACTTTGGCCAGGGGTCCCCTCCTTTCTCTAGTTAAAAGCAAACTTGAGTCTTCTCTCTCCTCCTCTGATTCCTCTCACCCATCATCCACCCAGCACTCAGACTTACTCCTCTCTGTCTAGATACAAACGGAATCAATAAACCGATCTGATTTCTTTCGGTTTTTCTAGAACTTTTATTGATGGTCCTTATTAGGTGGAGAGTGGAAGAACTAACATAACCCCCCGGGAGATTTTTGGTGCTTCCCAAAAAAAAGGCTTCACAGGGCAACCTTTCTCAGGTTCAAGCTGAACTCTGTGCAGAGGCTCAGTTTTTGCAGAGATTTTCCAAAGGGCTAGAAGTGCCTCTGGGCAGACCTCTAGACAAGGCCAGGGCTGGGCTGGTCACCCCCTCCAACAAAAAAACTAAACTGTCTCTCTCTACCTCCCTCCCACCTTTTCCTCCCTGATAAAAACCACTTACAATCTTGAAATCTTCTCCTGTACTTTGGAAGCCGCTGTCTGTGGCCAGGCTCACTGGCAGGCTGGCTGAGCTGTGCCGTCAGGGGGCGCTGAGATGCTGAGCTCAGCAAGCCAAGTGAAGCTATGCAGTGGTGAGAGATAGAGAGACCACACTCCAGAGATACGAAAAGCACATTCCAGCCTTATCAGAAAACGGCCCAAGAAGCTTTCGGTCAGTCTCAGTGCACTTGTGGTGTCTGCGCTTCGATAAAGAGGATGTTCCAGTCACAACGTGAGGTGGGGGAAGAACTGCACTTTGCCACTTATCGGAACGCTGAGCCAAATAATGGGATATTTAAACTACTTCAAGAATATTTTAAATTTTTGTTAGTAATATTTATAGGGCATATTTTTACCTGGGGTTACAATGAGAAGCCATGTACATACTAACAAGTGACATTCAGCTTTAAAGGCACCAATGTAGATCCACAAATTGTCTGCCGTGTTCTGCCCAACACGTGCTGTTTATGACACCACCTTCAGGTGTACGGGCACGTATTTGCAAAGTGGCCAATTTTTTTTTCTTTTTGCAAAAATGAACCAAACAGATAGGGCATGTTTGGGTTTTTATTCTCTGCTTCTTTTGGAATATGAAGAGACTCAGCCAGAACCCTGTTAGCTTAATACAGGCCCTAATACCCAAAATACCATCCATCAAAGTTCTGGATTTCCTAGGACATGAGAAATATGAATAGCATCATCCTCAGATACTTACCAAAAGCTTAGGAGTGGTGGTACACTGGACACTTTAGTACTTCTAAATTTTTTAGTTAGATGAAAGGGGAGAGTTGGGAGCAAATAAAACAGCTCACAACCAACCAGAAGCAAGGTTAGGAACTATTAGTTACAGAAGGCAGAAAGGGGAAAAAACGTAGTAACTGGCCATTTTTTGTTGTTGCTAAGTTGTCCATGCTGGGCTTACACTTCTGACCCTCCTGCCTCGGCCTCCCAAAGTGCCGAGATGATGGGCCTGCCCTGCCACAGCCAGCCGTGTCATTTTCAATAGGTTGTTAATAGTATCCAGGTCACCTCCTGATTATAAATAACCACAATTGCAAACCCAGCATGTACCAGCAAGACATTCAAGTATTGAGACATTTGCTTTGATTTTAAAAAATTAGAGTGGCAAGCCACTGAGAATAAGTAGATCTGAGATTTCTGGTGGACCTGATTAATCTGGTTGTAAAGTTCTGTGGGATCTTTGCAAATGAGCCGGGGTGGATGAACATCCCACACTCTGAGAGGGATTTTAGAGACTTTTGTCTTCACAACACGAGGTAACCCACCACTGCTGAAGTCACAGGCCCAAGATGAACTTCCATCTAGAGTACTCAGCATACAATAAGCACAGTTGCCTAAAATTGGGTAGTATAGTTAGTGCCTACCAGGCCTTGTGTGCCGGCCTGAAGTGTGTCTGGGATTGGAGGCCCTGGTTGGTCCAACTCCCACCACAACTGGCTATTGTGCTGGTCCCATCTGACCACAGCATGAATCTTGAGGCTGAAGTACTGCCAGGAGTGATTTTAGGCATGTGTAGGAAGGTTTTTTTATCATCACCTTTTCTTGCAAAGCAAGGCCAGGCATGGCAATGACAGGGAAATGGAAGATGGGGGACTGCCTGAGGTCACTGCCAGGCTGGACAGTGTAAAATTGGGAGCACACCGAGGGACAGGCCCACATGGATCCCTTAGTAACCCTGAGGTGCAATGCAGGGATGACCTCTTGGGGCTGAAGGAGCTAAACAGGAACACAGCTAAATGTAAGAACCTGTGAGCCCCTGGCCACAGGCGTTACTGGATGAGTCATAATGCTTTGCATTACTTAATGCCATTTTACTTTTTGGCTTATAATTCTGCAAAGTAAAGCACTTTTTCAAGAGTCTATTTCAAAACCACATGATTGCATCTGGTTTTTTTTTTTTTTTTGAACTCTACAAAATGTTTCCAAAGATGTAATCAAAAATGTTTTTCTATTCATTAAAAAGTATAAAATTTAAACCTATCCAGAGACATTTAGTTAAAAGATTGTTATGCTTTAAAATATATACTCTAATAAATGGTATGAACTATAATGCTTATGATGGAACTGAGCTAAAGGACATGAGATTCCCAAAAATCAATAACCCCAAAAGTAAATTACATGCATCAGACTCCTTGTCCTAGTTTGTTCCGTGTGATGTTATTCTTGCTACTTCAAGGTCTGGTCTCACAAGGAAAGTTCCCATTCATGTCAGTGTGTCTTTTTTGCTTTTGTTCTCTGACATGAGTAATTACTGTCAGATATTTGCTACTTCACCCTAACTGTTGCAATCACAATCATGTCACCAAGATACTTAATGTTAGCTGACAATACTACAATACAGAAGAAATTATTGTTTCTCAAGGTTCTGAAACGTAGGAGTGGTGCTGACTACCTGTGAACTCAGTAGTCCAGGACTTGCTTGAGTGATTACCTTGGTGAGGGGTAGGGGATAGCAAGGTGTGTTATCTTGGCATTGATTATCACACAAAGATGGGATTCACGGATGTGGGGAGCCAAGTCACAGAACCTAATGCCCTGCTGAACCTTGGTGTCACCCTCTGGACGTCAGTAAAACTGCAAGGACCCTGCCGGAAAGGCCACCGTCTCTACCCGAAGCACCTGCACAGAGGATGGGGGACACCCTCCCACCTTCTCCCTCCCTTGTATCTCGTACCAAAACTCTGTGACCCAAATTCATGGCTCCAGCTATTATAGCTTTCATCATTCTTTGTGGCTATTAAGTGATCTACCTGCTGGTTCCCCAGTACCCCAGTATATATACCCTATATAGATCCCATCATCCTCACTGGTTTTGCTGTTCTCAAAAAACTCCAACCCCCTTTCCAGAAGTGTTTGCAGCTTTCTTACCTCTGCGCAATTTTTCTTTTTTTACTTATTTGTTTTGCTTTTTGAGATAAGGTCTCACTGTGTACTCTAGGCTGATACCTGAACTCACTAGTCCAGGCTAGCCTCAAACACACAGTAATCCTCCTGCCTCAGCCTCTCAAGTGCTGGGATTGCAGGTGTGTGTCATCATGCCCAATTTACATGAAACAGGAATGGAACCGTGCTATGAGCTTGCTAGGCAAGCGCTTTAACTGCCGAGCTATTCCTCCAGCCTTGTTTGAAATAGGGTCTCACTCTGTAGTCCAGGCCGGTTCTGAGAGAGCTGTAGGATTACAGGCGTGTGCCACACCCAGCTTTTGCGGTGCTTAGGGCTTGCCAGGCAAGTGCCTTAACCACTGAGCTATTCTTCCTCCAGCATCCTCTGCTCCGTTTTGACCATTTGCTTCCAGTTACACATCAGGCTGTTTCACAGTCCAGAGTTGTGGGATGCAATTACCAGTTTTCTTTGCTCAAAGTCTCTCGCTTATTTCATTCCTTGTATTTGTGCAAGATGACCGACGCCTCATCCTCTCGCCCTCTCTCAACAAGGCGGTATCCTCAGACTTCGTACCTCCTTCCTGGGCCTTTGTAGACCTCAAGGTGCATCACCTCAAATATTCCAAGACAGGCCTGAAATCCAAGCACTCTGGGAGGCTGAGGCAGGAGGACCTCAAGTACAAGCCCAGCCTGGACAATTCAGCAAGATCCTGTTTCAAAATAAAAAAGGGCCAGGGATGCAGCCACTCCTCACTACCTCTAAAAAGACTAAGACTATTCCCACCAGAAACATTAATTCTTTTTATTTTTCTTTTCTTTTCTTTTCTGAGATAAGGTCTCACTCTGTGGCCCAGTCTGGCCTGAACTCACTACAGAGCCCAGGTTGGCCTTGGACTCTGCAATCCTCCTGCCTCAGCCTCCCAAGTGCTGGGATTACAGGCGTGCATCATCACACCCAGTTTATGCGGTGCTGGGAAATCAGACTTGGGTGCTTAGCACTTGACTAAGCACTTGTTAGGCAATCACATTAACCTCTGAGCCATTCCTCCAGCCCCCCCATTAATTCTCTTAACAGTTCTTTAGCCACATTCGCTTGGCACATCTCGGACCAGGACTCTGAGCCTTCCACCTTCACTGCTCTCTACCGTGTCTGCAGGTTACAGCAGAGAAAATCATGACCATGGTGTGCGGGCTAGTATCCATGGCTCACTACCTCCAGAGGCAGCACCCTCCCTAATGAGAACTTGCTTGCGCTTCCCCAGTTTACCACCAGCGTCCCCGTCCATGTTGGCATGCACCTCACTTCCCTTCTAACTCAAAGTGAGGTCTCTCTTACCACCAGTACTTCCATCCATCTCCCAATCCATCACGTATTCGACCTCTCCTTTGGTCTCCAATGCCCGTGCTTGCCTCTTCCATCTTAAACAGAAGCGTTCCTCAGACCGGACCAGCTTTCCCACCCACCCAGCTGTGCCCAGGTTCCCGGGTGTTGTCAGCGCTGTTTCTCCTTCATTCCAACCCACTCTTCTGGACTAACTCCATCCTGACTTTTACTGCTCCACTAAAATTTCCCTTGGCAAAGTCACCAGTAACTTAATAACCAAATTCAGCAGTCCCTTCCCAGTCTCTGGTCTCCCCTGTGACATTTCCTTGAAGCTCTTCCTAATTTGCCACCGTTCCTGGCCATTTTCAGTCCTGTTCACTTGAAAGCTGCTTCCTCTACTTTTCTGTGCTGTGAGCTGCCAAAACACTGTCCTTTTTCACCCCGCCTCTCCTCCCTAGATGAGCAGTAGCAGCCCTATACCTCGCCGGGGCCACCCTGCCTAAAGAGGAATTGTCTTGCATCACATATAAAACACACGAAGTAATAAAACTTTCCTTCTTCGTATCCTGTTATTTTATGAAATAACATAAGCCCTGCTTTAACAGTTAGGAAAGCTTCCATGCCTACTTGGTAACACTAAGTGCCTGTCGTCACAGGCACACGTGTGGGAGAGCTGGACAACCATTGCCAGTGCTTGCTCATTTTACCTGCCAAGTTGCGCAAACACACACAACATCTGATGCCCACGGTTTGACTGTGGCAACCCCCGAAGGTCATGAGCACTGCACTGCACCCTCCCCACACTGCATTCCACTGTCACCTTCACAGTCCGCACCGTTACATTGGGGTCATGCCGACCATGACTAAAAACCGTGCAATGGTCCGGTTTTTACTCTCGTATCAAGCTGCATTGCTAGCTGGATGCAGTTACAGGTTAGGCAATCCTGCTAGACGAGCTTACTTGGGCCCATGGCTGCTTCCACTACACGCCGGTGACTCAACCTGCCCCATGTTATCTTGCTTGGAATTTTTAAACGGCTGGCCAACTTGTCTCCGTTTCATGGTAATACTCCCTGGCCAAGTCCAGCCTACATATTGCTGCCAGCATTCTCTACAGATAATGATTTTCAAAATCTAGTATTCTTCAAAATCACTTGGTAAGCTTTCTAAAAATAGACTGAAAAAAATAAAAACAAAAACAGACTGCTGGACCCTGTCTAGTTTCTTACTCTTAAGGTTTGGAATAGGGTTCAAAATTTTCCACTTCTATCAAGTTTCCAGTTAAGTGATGTTAACGGTACTGACCTGGAGATTGCATTTTGAGAACTCTGGACTGGAGAACCCTTTGTGCTGCAAGTCTCAAATTACTCCTTGGCTTAGTCTTCCTCTGGGTATCTTCTATCTTCTGGCTCCCAGTTCTCCTATCTGCCTAAGAATTACATGGACGGGCTGGAGGAATAGCTCAGTGGTTAGAGCTTGTCTAGCATGCTGAAGTCCCTGAGTTTGATTCCCCAGCACAACATAAAACTGGCATGGTGGTGCACAGCTATAATCCCAGCACTTGGGAAGCTGACGCAGGAGGATTGCCATGAGTTCAAGGCCAGCCTGGGCTACATGGTGAGTTCAGGACGAGCATGGAATACCATCTGGTGTGGTAATCAATGCCCGTAATCCCAGCATTCAGGAGGCTATGGTAGGAAGATCACATATCTGAAGTCAGCTGAGCTACACAGGAGTTTGAGGCCATGTCACACTACTGAGCAAGACCTCATCTCAAAAAAAAGAGAGAGAGAGAAGAAAAATTACTTGGAGTGTTTGTATTGGGATTTACGCTCAAGAATCCAATTTAGTAGAGCTGATCACCCAGGACCACCCTTTAAAACCTGTGGCCTTCAAGATTCCCTAGGTGCAATCCAGGTCCTTCTGTAATCCACTACCTAGGTCTCTAGCATTACTGAAATAAACATCTAGTACCTGCAGGCACTATTTCAAGCCCACACTTCATCTGTACAAGTTCTTCCCTGTCTCACAGACCTTCCCTCTCCCATCTATGTGACAACACTCCTAATGCTTTCAGAAGCCAATGTGCCACTTTGAAAGCCTTCTCTGATACTGCACACAGCTTTCATCCCAAGATGATCACTTACTTCTCCGTAGGAGCACTGTCATACGTACTACCATTACTGAACACTGTGTGCCAACTATTTGTTCTGCCTTGTGTTAATGATCTCTGAGAACGCCTGCCCCGGCATCCGGCATGTCCAGCATGTACATTACTCGGTAAAAAGATGACCGGAGGAGGCCGCAGTCACAATGGCTATGGGCAGGCAGCAGAGGACACTGAGGAGCACTTTTGTCTCACCCTTCCTCCCAAGACATATACCCCACAGGTCACCCAGACAACTGCTCAAGCATCTTTCCTTTCCAGTATTTCAAGTGCCTGGAGCTGATCCTTTGCTCTACCTTCCTTTCCAAGCATCTTCGCATTTCCAAACAAGTTACAAAAAGAGGCCATCCTTTAACGTGTGTGTATTTCCTACTTTCCTACTAACCCTGGCAAAGCCATGTCCCATCGATCACATGACTTGTAACAAGATGCCAGGTGACCAATGATTTTTCTCTAACCAGTAAACGCGACACCTATAAAGAGCAACCACAAAGGGCACGAGCAAGGTGCAGCAGGCTTTCTCTCCCCCTGGCCACTGTAGTGCCTGGAGGGAGAGGGTGACCACAGTTCCCCTAGCCGAAAGGATCTCGATTCCATCTTCCATGTGCTCACGCAACCAGCCTGGTATGCAGTACTCCTCTTGACTCCTTTAGGATTCAGCCAAGCCAAAAGGGAAAATCATGTCAGTTCACAAGACATTTACTTTCTCTGGTTATCTGGGCTACGTTTCTATGCTACACATAAGGAGGGCTTGTTTTGGTTTGGTATTTCCCAGTACTGGGAACTGAACACAGGGGCAGGCTTTTTCCTCGAAGATATATCCTCAACCTGTTTTACTGTTTATCTGAGATAGGGCCTCACTAAGTTGCTAAAGTGCCCGAGTTGGGCTCAAACATATAATCCTCCTGCCTCAGCCCCCAAAGTGCTGGGACCAAGCACTGGTGCCACTGCACTTGACTTAAGCTGGGGCGTTTTTGATGAGACATTTCTGGGCCTGAGCCACTCACTTTCATCAAATTATTTGCTAGCCAAGAGAAAACATCTTCAAGAACTTAGGGAAGCCCTGGGGAGGTAGCAGCTTCCTTGCCTTCCTTTTTCTGCCTCGGGACACAAATTCAGGCTGAACCATTTTAAATAACAGCTACTCTGACACACTGGTTTTCCTGCTCTTCCAACACACCCACTTGTGCCTACCTCAGGTCACAGCCCACGCTGCCACTGTAACGTGAAACTCTCACCGAGCTACACATATGGCTCCATACAGCCAGCTTCTCAGAGATGCTCTGTGGCAGTGCCATCCCCACTGTTTTCTGTTTCCTTGTTCTGATTTCATTTCACTGTAGTTATCACTACAACACACACATAACCTGTCTAGGGCATGATCTGCATCGCCGGTCCCAACCCCACAAGCAGAGGACAGCACCTCTACACTTCTCATTCTCTGCTGTATCCCCAGTGCCTGATGCAGTGCCGGGGTTCAGCATGTGTTCAACAGGGCTGAAAGAACAGCTCCCCAGTGAAAGCGCCTGCCTAGCAGGCTCAAGACCCCAGGTTGATTCCCCAGCACCACACAAGGCGGGTGTAGAAGCACACGCCTGTAATCCCGACACTTGGGAGGCAGAGGCAGGAGGATTACGCTGGGCTCCACACTGAGTTCAAAGCCAGCCTGGACTACCAAGCCAAGACCCTGTCTTCCCCTCTAAAAGAGCAAAAAACAAACATTCAAAAGACTCAGACTGAATTCCAAATATTTTAACTTAAAAAACTGTATGCAGAGGCTGTGGACATTGCTCAGTGGTTAAAGCACTTGCCTAGCAAGCACAAGATACTGTTCCATTCCCCAACACCACATGAACAGGGTGCAGTGGCACATACCTATGATCCTAGCACTAGGGGAGCTGAGGCAGGAGGACTGCCATGAGTACACTGGAGGCTGAGGCAGAAGGACTGTAGTGTGTGTAAGGCCAGCTCAGCTACCCAGTGAATCCAGGATCAGCCTGGGTTACAGAGCAAGACCCTATCTTTAAAAAAAAAAAAAAAGTAGACTTGTCAAAATACTTAAGAAAACTGTGGTTAAACATACAAGCGTTTTATCCAGTGACCATGTACATACTACTACGAAATTGTCTCCTTTGCTGAAAACCTTTGTGATTTCGGGTCTTACACAAGGACTGTTTTCAGAGCAAGACATTGAACTACATGGTTGGTCACTTTACTTCCTAAGTCACTAGGCTATTACTTAAAAAAACCTGAGTTCACGCCTAACTTATTTCCTAAAGTCATGACTTCCTAAGTGTATTTTGTATCACCAGGGGCTTCACAGAGTGCAAAACCAAACCCAGCAAAGGAAACAGGACAAATTATGTTAAGTTCTCTAAGAGAAGGCCTTAGAAGTTCAAGTGAGGCTGGAGGAATGGCACCATGGTTAAAGTGCTTGCTGAGTTCCACTCCCCAGCACCATATAAGCCAGGTGTGGTGGTGCACACCTGTAATCATAGCACTTGTGAGGCTGAGGCAGGCGGATTTCCTTGAGTCCAAGGCTAGCCTGGGCTACATGAGTTTAGGACCAGCCTAGGCTACAGAGTGAGACCTAGCCTCAAAAAGACAAATATAAGACAATGAGAAGGATGGAAAGGAAAGCACACCACCAAAGGCACCGTGTCAAGTGATGAATGAGGTATGTTCATATGTGCATCAATTACTTCACATACACACACACCAATCCTTTCACTGGAGAAGCTTACCTCTCCTATGTATATTATTCAAATATACTAACATATTAAAGATCACATCACCTTGTTCATGGATACATTTAATATCCCTTACCCTTCCCAACTTTCAAAACATAATAGTATACAAAATATAAAATATCTTAAATATTATAAAAATCGCAAGAAAAAATAGAACGTATGAAAATATTTTTATCTGAGTTTTCCCTCATTGTTGAGAGGCAGCTTAGTTTGCCTTGAGTTCGTAACTGTTAAGTGGGTAGGAGTATGCCCTGCCTAATACTATTCTGTCCCTCAAGAGCTTAAATAAAACATAGTAGTTGCAGAAGAGGATGAGAGCCATGGAAAGTGTGTGGTTCCACTTCTCCGAGCGCAGCAAGGAATAGAGCTGGTAGAAGACAACACTGCCCTCAATAAGGATAAGCAGATTTAACAGCCTTAATGGACGATGAAACAGGAACTGCATGGAAATAAGAAAAGAAAGAAGTTATTTTACAGAGAAGACTGAAGACTGAAGTTGTTATTGAATTTGTTTTTCTACAATTATTTCATTTTTATACATTCTCATGTACAATTAAAGATCTGCTTATCAGATATCAATCAGGCAACTTCTTGTTATCAAGACCCAAATATTTTTCTTTTTGCTCAAGAATAATGAAATAAATTTTATTTCAGTGCCCCTGGGATATGAAGAAGGATAAAGCTCAAAAGAATACTATCTATAAAGATTTTTCTTCAGAGCATATCTTATGCATATACTTAATTAAAAGTATTATTATTAAAGATAACAAAATTTATCTAAGAGGTAGATAAATCACCAGAAGGGAAATATTCTAGACCTTGTAAGTCAAAACTGAGGATATAACAGGTAACTGTGGTGGTATAAACCTGTAATTTCAGCTACGTGGAAGAGAGAGGCAGGAGGTTTGCACTGTGATCAGCCTGGGCAACATATGCAACCATCTCAAAACACACAAAAAAGTTTTACTTATTTATTTGAGACAGGGTCTTACTCAGGCTGGTTTTGAATTTGCTATGTAGCCAAGGCTGGTGTCAAACTCATGGCAATCCTTCTGCCTCAGCCTCCCAACTGCTGGAATTACAAGCATGAGGCACTGGCCTGGTTTATGTGATGCAGGGGAACTGAACTCAGGGCATTGCACTTGGCTAGGCAAGTGCTCTAACTGCTGTGCTATTCCTCCAGCGCAACTTTAAAAATTTAAAAAGAGACCTGGGATGTAGCTCAGTGCTTCTTGTTAAATCCCCAGTACCCTAAGAAAGGAGTGTTGGGGTAGTAGTAATAGGACATGACTAATCTCAGCAACCTGGGAGGCTGAGGCAGAGGATCCCAAGTTCAAACCAAGCAGGAGAACTGAGACTGTATCTCAAGTAAAAATATAAAAAATAAAAAGCAGCAGGAGGCGTAGCTCAATGTAAAGGCCTTGAGTTCAACCACTAGCATTTAAAAAAAAAAAAAGTAGGGGCTGGAGGAATAAATAGCTCAGTGGTTAAAGCACTTGTCACACAAGCTCACGGGCCTGGGTTCAATACCACAACACCACATAAACTGGGTGCAGTGGCACACGCCTATAGGAAGCTGAGTCAGGAAGATTACCTGATTTCAAGGCCAGCATGGCCTATGTACATAAATGTGTTCATGACTAGACTTGACTAGAGACTCTGTCTCAAAAAAAAGGGAGGGAAGGGGGGAGACATGAGGAACAGCTCAGTGGTAAAAGCACCTGCCTAGCAAGCATACAGCCCTGAGTTATATGATCTCCTGCACCATATAAACTGGATGTGGTGATGTACACCTGTATTCCCAGCCACTAATGAGGTTGGGGCAGGAGGACTGTTGAGTTTGAGGATACCTGGGCTATAAAGTGAGTTCAGGACCAGCCTGGTTACAGAGTGATACCCTATTTCAAAAATAAAATAAAAAATAAAACACAAAAAGTCAGACTATCGTGATAGCTCTGAAAGATACAATGCTCCTCAGACATATTTTTTCAGGAGGAAAAAGAAAACTTTAATTAGACACTACCCAGCAATATCCTATAAGCTGGCTCCAAATCAATGCTTTACAAGGATTCAGACGGGTGGGCTAGGGATATAGCTCAGTGTCTAGAGTGCTTGCCTAGCAAGCTCAAAGCCTTGAGTTTGGCTCCCCAGCACCACATAAACTGTGTGTGGTGGCACACACCTGTAATACCAGCCCTTGGGAGGCTGAGGCAAGAGGATTGTCTCACTGAGTTACATAGCGAGTTTAGGACCAGATTGTATTACAGAGCAAGACCATCTCCCAAAAAAAAAAAAAAAAAAAAAAAAAAAAAAAAAAAAAAAAAAAAAAAAAAAAAAAAAAAAAAAAAAAAAAAAAAAAAAAAAAAAAAAAAAAAAAAAAAAAAAAAAAAAAAAAAAAAAAAAAAAAAAAAAAAAAAAGGACTCAGGCAACTTCAGAGATGTGTAATTAAACAGGCCAATCACCTAAAAGCTAAGTGAATAAAAAAGATTTAGTGTCTCACAGTTATTAGTTATAGGCACAAGTTACATGAGTGTTCTGAAACCTGACACTAAGAAACATTTCCAAATACGCAAATACTGTAAATTTCTGGATTCTTCCAAAGACTCTGATGTAGAAGTTTGGGATAGGAGTCTAGCTCAGTTTTTAGGCCAGGCCAAGTAATTTATATATGAGTGCCCTGAGGACCACTTTGAGAAGCAATGATTTATCTTTGTCATGAAATTCAGTAAGTAACTTGTCTGATCTTTCTTCTATGGATTCTACTTCATTCTTCAGATGTCCAATGCTAGCAATAAAAATACTTATTTGTCAAACAGAAAATTCTAATATCAGGTTTCCAGGGGGCAGAAACACCCAATAGAAGTCAATAATGGCTAAGAGAATTCAGCTGGCTGAATTAAATAAATATCCTAAGGAAAAATCAAACCCTTTTGTATTTGAGACTCAAGTCCATCCTACCACATTAAGGCAGTCTTCAAAAGAGTTGAGACAAGTGGGAGGCGGGCGTTGAGAAGATGCTGCCTGTCCTCACCCACAAGCCATCACCCTCTCGTGCTCAGGCCAACCCTCCACCTGTGCCACCTTTGCTACCATGGCATTTGTAAGTATCCTGTTCTGGGGCTGGAGGAATGGCTCAGTAGTTAAAGCACTTGCCTAGCATGCACTAAGACAAATGCTAAGTACCTGAGTTTGATTCCCCAGCACCACATAATGTGGGTGTGGTGGCACATGGCCAGGAATCCAAGGTCAGCCTGGACTCTATAGTGAGTTCAGGACCAGGATGGGCTACAGAGTGAGACCCTGTCTCAAAAAAAGTATGTTGCCCTGATTCAAGTTCCTAGCATACAACTCAAAGTCCTTCAGTAACAAACACTTGTAGAACCACAAGGTCCATGTACCTCACAAGCCACTGGGAAGGACACAAAGAGAAAGAAATATAAATTTCTCAAAATAAGATCTCCAATTCTACCAGGTATCCTAAAGGCCATCATACATTTTTAAAATATTAAAAATATAAACTATACATAAAAATATATTTGCTCAGGAGTAGTCTGTCATAATATTTAAAGTATACCTATCGTTATGAAAAAAATATGCAAGCACTAAATTCAATGTACCATGTGTCCAAAAGTCACCCCAAATAGAAAAAAATTAAACTTCTGAGATATCCTGTATTTTAGAATAGGGTTTCCAGGGGCTGGAGGAATGGCTTAGCAATTAAAGCGCTTGCCCAGCAAGTGCTAAGTACCAAGTTCGATTCTCCAGCACCACATAAGAAGCCAGGCGTGGTGGTGCACACCTGTAATCACAACGCTCGGGAGCCTGAAGCAGGAGCAAGGCAGGAGCATTGAAGTGACTCCAAGGCAAACCTGAACTACAGAGCAAGACCCTATCTCAAAAAAAAAAAAAAAACCAAGGTCTCTAGTCAAAGGCATCACATTCGTTTTGATATTTCTACCAAGAATTGTTCTCTACAAGCAACCTTTTTTCCCTCCTCTCAGCCAGCCAGCTGATCTTTCTTTTATAAGTAAGCACCTCTGCCTCTTGGGGCCAAATTTCAGGTAAAATTAACGGCCAAAATAAAACAGAACCCAAGGTTTAAGTTCAAACAGGACAGAAACTGTATTTAACAGGTATCCTTTTCTAACTTTTAAGCTTTTTTTCTTTTGAATCCAAGTAAAGGTAAAAGGGTCACATCATGGTATTCCTCTGAAGTTAAGGGATTTTAGAGACAACAGATATGGTATCAAAAACCAAATATTACTGCTATATTCAGTAGCACTTAAAGACACACAGCAGGGCCGGAGGAATAGCACAGTGGTGAAAGTGTTTGCCTAGCAAGCTCAAGGCCACAAGTTTAATTCCCCAGCATCACATAAATCCAGGCCCTGTGGCACACACCTGCAATACCAGCCCTTGGGAAGCTGAGGCAGGAGGATTGCTGTGAGTCCAAGGCTAGCCTACGCTACACAGTGAGTTCAGGACCAGCTTGGGCTACATAGTAAGACCGTATCTCAAAAATAAATAAATAAAATAAAGTAAAAGGCACATAGATACAATGTATCTTAAGGATAATGCTGGATCAAATTATTATAAAGTAGCATTATATATAAAAAGTCATAATTTAAATTTTTTAATTTTACTTTTATTTTTGAGACAAGGTCTCGCTGTGTGATCCAGGCTTGTCCTGAGCTTATTATGTAGCCCAGGCTGGCCTCAAACGCATGGCAATCCACCTACCTCAGTCTCCTGTGTGCTGGTTACAGGTGTGCACCTCCACACCAGGCTTATGTGGTACTGGGGAATCAAACCCAGGGCCTTTGGCTTGGAAGGCAAGCATTTAATTGCTGAGCTATTCCTCCGGCCCTACTTTTTCTTTTTTGAGACGGGGTCTCACTCTGTTATTCGGGCTGGTCCTGAATTCACGATGTGGCCCAGTATGGCCTTGAACTCACAGCAACCCTTCTGCCTCAATCTCCTGAGAGCCCTGCTTATGTGGTGCTGGGGGACTGACCAGGCGCCTCACTTCCTAGACAAGCACTCTTATCACTGAGCTATGCCCCCAGCTTCCCCCGATAAAAATCTAAAAGAAAGTCTCAATTGCCTACATGTGTCAAGCAATATCAGACTGAACAAATTTCAATGTAACAAGAGACCAGCTATTAAAACTGGAATAATGGTATGTGAACTTCAACTGCCTCTCAGCAGACCCTTCCGAAGGACAAGAGCCACTGCTATAGTAGCAGCAGTAGCTACCATGCATTCATTTCCTAGTACGTGCAACATATTATACCAGGTGCTTGCATACAGAGTGGCCTAACACTTACTCAACTTATGTTGAAAAACAAGTAAGTGGTACTTGCATAAAAGCGGGCATGGGATACATCCGAAGGCACTGCCACGTTGTACGGCCCCATGGCTCTATATAAACATCTGCTATGCCGCACCAGCACCCCTTGAGGCCATATTGTATTTTCTGACCATCTGGGGGAGAAAGAAAGTCAACGTTAGCACATCGAGAACTACAGATAAGACAGTGTCTGGCAAGGCCAGCTAGGTTGCTACTCAAGGCTTCATCTGCCTGAATTCTGAAATAACAGTGGTAATTTCATGGTCAAACTGGAAGGAGTGAGCACTGATTAGTCATAGTAACTACACAGAGACTGGACAGGGACAGCCAGCTCAGCACCGAAGGATGTAAATGGCTTAGGAGAACAGCGAACATTTTCTAAGGCACCTATCAGCCATCGAGTAGCATAAGCAGGCACTGTCATCTCTATCCCAAGGGAGCAGAGTCAGCTGACAGACACGATACAAAAAACAAGAGGAAGCTGGTGGCAATCAGAGGAGAGGAGACATCAGCACACTGTCAACTAGTATACCAGAATTATATCCCAAAAAAAGGGAAAGAAAGTTAAATCAAAATTCAAACACCTCACAAGTGGGAAGCTATATACGTAGTTGAACACAAAGACACACAAGGCAGTGACACGGAATTTTCTTTTTACCACTTGCTTGGTCTATTTTTACAGAGGCTTCTCTAGGGAAAAGAAGTTAGGGAAGAAAGAGCTTCATTCTTTCCGGCAGCAATGTAATGGAGTTGAGGTAGGGATGGGAGTCTTCAGGTTAAGTTTTTTTTTTTTTTTTAATTAATTCTTTTCTTCTTGATTTTGGGAAGGTTAGTTTCCTAGGGCAAGAACTGGGACAGCAGTTTAAACATGTTAAAAAATATATATTCTAGCACCCTGAAGCTCTCCCAGTTCAGAAATATTCCGCCGGCTTTGCTCACACTTACCAGCAGCAAGGTGATGACACACCTCGTGGCCACGTGCCACAGCAGCCTGGAGATGTACAGTACTAGCACTGTGGGTTGATTGGGTTTTCAATTTTTATTGAAATCTGTCCTTGCCCACAGTCAGGTTTCTTTTCAGCCTGGCCCAATGTCTTTCAGTTCCTGGGCTTGGAGGCCTGTGCTAATCTGTATCAGACATCAAGGCAGATAATTGAGGTGAGGACTCTAAGGGGAGGGGGAAGTCACCTCAATCTGTCCCAGTTAATTAGAAAAAAAAGTGGCAGGGGATGAGATTTATGAAATGTTCAAATTATGAAATGAAGGAAGATGAAGAAGGTGCAAGTCTAGGAGAAAAGATGATTGATTACAGGCTCAGAGGTGAGAACAAAAGGGGCCTAAAGTTAGCCATTTTGGATCAACGGAGCCATGCAGCAGAAAAAGGGCTGCTGTGGAAACACAGGAGAGGAACAGCTAGGGAAAACACAAAGGAACGGTTTTCATAAGAAAACTGTAATTGGAAAGAAAAGAAAAATAGAAAAATACACAGGCAGGGAAGATTACTAGGCCAAGTCTACATGTATTACAAAGTAAAGAAGGGAGCACTCTTGAGTATGAAGCAAACAGCTGGCAACGATTTAGCTATGGCAGTGAGGGGGAAGAGACTGACCTTACAGTCTTATAAAAAAGATTTAAAATGCATCATCAGTCTTTGAATTTGGCCAAAGGGTTAAAACCAGAAGAGAACTCCAAATTACATCTCAAAATACAGTTCACCCTAGACTGACTGGGCAACTAAAAGGTAGAACACGTTCGAGAAGGGGCTGGGGATGGTGATGGAAATGAGTTAATGTTCCCTGGGTTCAGTTTAGCATGATGACAAGCATCCATGTAGATAAAAACTAAAAAAATGTTCAGAGCCAAGGATAAGAGCTGCATACAGAGCAAACAAACATGACCGCCAGCATGTAGCAAAGTGTTACATGGTTTCACCCTCTAGCTCACTCACATGTGCTGTGGAGCATTGCTGTAGGACCCATGTTCCAGCTTCTGCCATTTGCCCAGGTGAGCAGCTGATTTATGTAGCAAGTCACAGTACTTGGATGGCAGCAGTTGCGTGGTGAGCATGACAAAAGCATTGATCCACACCATAATGAGGTGCTCGCATGACCAGCGCATGTCATAGTACTGGGTACTCTGGAAGAGACCAGACAGAGAGAGGTGACCCATGCACGGGTGAACGGAGGCCACACTGGGTCAACATGCATGGGTTGTCCTGCTGTCCGTGCAGGAGGTTCAAGAGCAGAGTCCTCCAAAATCCTTCAACCTGACTCTCTGGCTGTGTGAGTTAGGGCTGGGAGGGAGAGGCAATTATATTTTAATTGTTTCCTTTCTAGAAGAACTGAGTGCTTCTGAAGGACCACTCCGGCTGCAGAAGTGCTTCTGAATGAGTGAAGGAAGGACACTAAAATGCCCCAAAATATTCTGGGCCCAAGTGACATCCAGGCCATTTTTCTTTTCTATTGAAGTAAACTGGTTTAGGTAAAGGTTAGGTTAAATTCAAAGAAATTCTTGATAATTCTGTTAGTACCAATTGCATGATGCTGAACTTTATTAACACCTTGGTACTCTTAAGTCACTACATAGTGATTCTGAGTAGAGTTTTTGTTCTTCGCAGGAAAAAAAAACACAAAAGAAAAAGAAAGAAAAGAAAGAGGGGACCACCACGGGGTGCATCACATATACGGAAATACCTATCCGCCAACCAGAAGCGGTATTAGTGCACTCCAGATGCAGCCGAACTCCACCATCCAGGCTGCCAAAGGGGAGACAGAGAAAAGGGGGATTAAACAAGAAATACCCAGTTCATGTAATTCACACACAAATCCAGGGAGCAGGTAAAGCAAGGTAATGGCTCACCTTCACAAAACACAGGGGGAGGAACGCGACATAGTAGGCACTGAAGAGGGAGTTGAAGAGAACTTCCTTGATTCTGTGGTTGAAATCTGCTTTCAGACACTCTACTTCATTGCGAATGAGGTCTGGAGACAGGGGACAGCTGTGGGTGGGGATGGGCGTGGTGTTATTAAACTGTTCTTTGAGAGACTCCAGTACTAAGGAGAGGAAGTCTTTGGACTTGGCCAAGCCACCCACAGATGAGGCACTTTCCTCTACGACCTGGTGCTGAACCACATAGTTATAGTCTGTAAGAAGAAGATGAGCTCTGCTATCTTGGTGGAAACAGCAGAGAGGAACATAAACGCCAAACCTGCAAAACAAGGTAGATACGCAAATGAGACCACAGACATCACTGGACGGCACGTAATATAACTAGAAAAACAGTATGATCCACCAGGGTAAACATGACTCATGGGGGACCATGCTGATAGTAAGTTTATTATTTGGAAAGCTCTGCAAATTCTCTCCACCCAGGCTATTTGCACTGAGACAGATCCACAGTCCTCATACTTTCTATTTTGAAAAAGGTCTCACTAAGTCTCTAAGCTGCCTAGACTAGGTTCAAATTTGCAATCCTCCTGCATCAGCCTTCTAGAGTGTTAGGGATTAAAAGCATTCCCTACCATATCTACAATTCTGAAATAATCATTTTTTTATGAGGTACACATTTTTCCACTGTGCAGACCTTATCTATAGCTTTTTGTTCTCTTATGTCTTTGGTCTCATATAATACAAACTACTTTTATATCCTGCTATTTGTATATATACTGAGTATTTTCTCATGTTTAAGTATTTTCAGAGCCCAACCTGGGCAACTTTGTGTCTTAGCAACAACCTAACAAGGGGTGGGTAATGTAGGACAGTGTGAAGACATTGGGTTCAATCTTCAGTACCACTTATATATACATAAGTAAGTAAATAATTTTATGCAACCAATTTTAAAGATATTATAGGATCCTTATACAGGTTTACTATAATTTACTCACTTTTGTCTTATCAGAAATAGGCTGTTTCTTGGGCTGGATGAGTAACTCAGTGGCTACAACTACTTGCCAACCATAACTTAGACCCTGGGTACAATCCCCCAGAATGCAGAAAAATTAGCTGGCTATGGTGGCATGTATAATATGCCTTTAACCCTAGCACTTCGGAGGAATGAGTTTGAGGCTAGCCTGGACTATAGAGCAAGATACGATTAAAAAAAAAGGGGGGGGTGGCGAGGGGAGTCCTGGAAGAACAGCACAACCATTAGGGCACTTGCCTAGCAAATACAATGCCCTGGGGTTTGATTCCCCAGCACCACATAAGCCAAGCTTGGTGGCAAATGTCTGTAATCCCAGCACCTGAGGCATGAAGACTTCTGTGTGTCTGAGGACAGCTGGGGCTACACAATGGTATCAGGACTTG